>PVJN01004248.1:0-92347 GCA_004026805.1 Lasiurus borealis | reverse complement strand
GAGGAGGGAGAGGGAGCAGGTGCTGTGGATGGGGGTTGAGGGGGGAGGCTGCTGGAGAACTTGCTGGGGGAAGGCTAGGGCTGAAGTCCCTCTAACTGTGGAATGGAGGTGCAGGACAGAGGAGGATGCGTTCTAGAAAGCCAAGGAAGGTGTCACTCTGGAGTTTGCGGACTCAGAGCCCTCCCCCGCCGTTCTTGTAAGTTCCTCCAGGATTTCCATGAGACGGTCTTCCACGCATTTCTCACCAAGGGGCTCCCGTGGGCGGCCCCACAACCCTGGGAGGGGGACAGGGAGGAGATTCCTCTCCCCACTTTGCAGCCGGGGAAACTGAGTCTCAGCGGCTCCTTCGCTTGCCTGCCCAAGGTCCCAGGGCTTAAAGAGGCAGACGCGGGGACCGTGCCCAGGTCCAGGACCCCAAGGACAGTCCTCTTTATTTTGACCCTGTGGGGGAGGGGCAACGGTGTCTCATTCCCCTAGATAATTCGAAGGGGGAAAAAAACCCAGACGCTCTCTCTAGGAAAGTCTGGGCTGTGAGTTAGCCCTGAGAATGGGGTGGGGCCTGGACCGAGCACCTTTCAAAGGGTTCCCACTCTTTTCTGTACCTTCCCCGCTGGGGCCCAGAGCGCAGGACGGAGTAGGCCTCTCGGGGCCCCTCCCAGCACACCCACCCCCTCCCGAGGGCGGCAGGCAGGTGACACCTGTATTATTGCTAAGGGTTAAAAAGCCCTCGAATCAATAAAACCCAGTAATGAGTATGGGTACCGCGGAGGCTACAGATAAACCCCTTCTACTCAGCGAGTTCAATCCCATAAAACAGCTCTCCCCTTTCGATCCTGGCATTCATCTGATAGAAAATGTGGGGAAATTTTTAAAAGGTGACTTACTAATTGCCTGTAAAATAAAAGGCAGATGGAAGCTTTATTACAGTTGAAGGAAGTCAGGAATATTAAGGTAAAGTGTCAAATAACAATTGATTTTCCTCAGACATAAAGGGGCGATTTATGGCTTCCTAGTTACTACAAATGAGGAATTATTTGAAGTTCTAAAAAGTATGAGGAGGAATAAAGATTAAATAGAAGATGAAATCATAGGGGCTTCTCCGGGAGGTGACTTCAGTGCCCCCCCGGGGGCTAGAATTCATGTGGCGGGAGCCAGGCCGCGGGGGCTGGCCTGGCAGGTCCAGGATTTAGGGGAGCGGCGTCTCCACGGGGTGTCTGCTTTGGTGGGGGGGGCGGGGGAAGGAGACGGGGTTAGAGACGACAGATGTGAGGGTTTGGCAGCAGCGGAGATGGATTGTCGGAGGCGGGGATGGAGGGGAACAAAGGGAGAGCTGGCTTCCCGGGGCCGCCACGGCCTGCGTCCAACCGGTGGGCCCCTCGGGCTGTCCCGTGCAGCGGTGATGGCACAGTCCCCTCCAGGTCACAGCACCACGCAGGGCCCTGTGGTGACTTCGCCTGGCCTGGCCTAGCCCAGCTCCACCCTTGAGCACAGGGGACTCCCTTCCCGGCTGCCAGACCCGGTGCCGGCCTGGTCTTAGCCCTGGGTCCTCAGAAGCCGGCCTGGCACAAGGATTCAAGGGCAAGTTGCTTCTCTGAGAGGTGCTCACCCTAAACTCCAGTGGGGGGAGGGGGGCGGGGGGAGCAGGAAGGCAGGAAGGCAGTTTGCAAAGGGCGCTGCTATTAGGCAAGTTACCCTGGGGGTGACTGGGGCTTAATCTCCCTGGGGACTCGGGGACCCGGGGGTCCGGTGGGGGAGCCAGGCCTCGGAGTGGTCCTGCCTGCAGGAGAGGGAGCTGGGCATCGACACACCACCTGCACCCGTCACTGTGGCTGCGGGTGGGAGGGGGCCCCTCGGACAGTCACACGGAGGTCCGCTGCACCCAGGCCCCAGGGGGGTGAGGTCAGGGCACCCACAGCCTCTGCCTCTCGCTCTCTGTGTTTATGTCCGTCCTCATACTGCCCGGCTCGTGCCTATCAGAGCCCCCACTTCATGGAGGAGGCACTGGGGGTTCAGCCAGGGCTGCTGGCACCACAGCCCTGTCCACCCTGTAGCTTCCGTGAGTAAGATGCTCCCCAAGAGTGTAGCCGGCTGTGGGCTCCTGGGCCCGCCACCCGCTAGCTCTGCCCGCCGGGAGGGTTTAATAAGCCACCGGCCGGCGAGGCGCCCTGGCCAGGCTGCGAGAACAGCAGCCACTGCGGCCTCTCTCACAAGTCTCCACCTGCTCGCCCCCGCTGCGTCCAGGGGAGCTTTCTGTCCGGAGGGCCCGGGATGGAGGGAGGAGCAGACCCCTGAAGGGGCAGAGAGCAGGGCAGGCTGGCTCTTTGGCTCCGGAGGAGCCGTCAGGGATAGTGGCTGAGAACAGGAGAGGCGGCAGGGAAAAGCCTCGGCCAAGGTCACCGTTTCCTTAGCTTCTGGAGGTAAGAAAGGTCCTTGAGGGGAGCGATGGGGCAGGGGAAGGGGAGTCCCCATCTCTCCGGAGACCCAGGTAGGTCAGGCTGCAGCAAAGGGACCCAGGAAATGGGAGAGGACCCCACTGCAGCCAGCAGGAAAGGGGGGTACCAACAAGGGGGGAGCAGGTAGAGGCAATGGCTGTGGCCTCTGGACAGGAGGCTACCCTAGATACCCCGGATGAGTGGGTTAACCTTGGGGAAGGGAGTCCCTCTCTGGCCCTGTTTGCAGGCTCTGCCAGCACAGTTTGCGGCGACAAAGCTCCGCTCTAGCATGTGCGTGGCCGCCTGCTCCTGTCAGACCGCAGGGCAGTGTCTTCAGCAGCACAAGCATCGCCCGCTCTGCAGGGAAGCAGCCCCAGGCCCAGGCCCCGCCGGCGCCGTTCTGCGGGAGCTGGAAGGCAGGCTCGTCTCCCCGCTTCCCCAGCTTCTGGAGGCCACCGGCTCTGGCTCGTGGCCCCCATCTTCTGGCCTCTGTTCCGCCCTCACTTCTCCTTCCCCGGCCTTCTGCCTCCTGCCCTCTCCCTTTCCAGGACCCTCTGATCACACTGGCCCCGCCAGGATCCTCTCCTTCCCGCAGTCCCCCCGGGGAAAGCCCCCTATGCCGGAGAAGGTACCCTGCTCACACTGGGGGAAGCAGGGGGAGGATGTGGACACCTTTGGGGGGTTCTTTTTAAAATATATATATAATTTCTTTTTTTAATATATTTTATTGATTTTTTACAGAGAGGAAGGAAGAGGGATAGAAAGTCAGAAACATCGATGAGAGAGAAACATCCATCAGCCACCTCCTGCACGCCCCACAGTGGAGATGTGCCCGCAAGCAAGGTACATGCCCTTGACCAGAATCGAACCTGGGACCCTTCAGTCCGCAAGCCGACGCTCTATCCACTGAGCCAAACCGGTCTCCGCAAAAAAATATATATATAATTTCTTGATTTCAGAGAGGAAGGGAGAAGGATAGAGAGTTAGAAACATTGATGAGAGAGAAATATCGATCAGCTGCCTCCTGCATGCCCCCCACTGGGGATGTGCCCACAACCAAGGTACATGCCCTTGACCGGCATCGAACCTGGGACCCCTCAGTCCGCAGGCCGACGCTCTATCCTGAGCCACACCGGTCAGGGCATCTTTTGGGAGTTTGTGTCTCACATCAGCCATAGCAATGCCGGTAACTGTAGTAAGGCTGTCCCCTCTCTGGGCCTTGGTTTCCCCACCTGGGCAGTGAAGGGGGGCCCTCCCAGCCCCTCCACTCTGACAATGTGGGGGCGGGTGTATAGCTGCTCTATTTCAAAGTCCTACAGAGTGCGTGTGTGCATGTGTGTGCGTGTGTGTGTGTGTGTGTGTGTGTGTGTGTGTAATTTTCTACATTTGGATGTGGTCCTAATCCAATAAATGCTTAGGAGATTTCTATAGAATAGATTAATTTTCCCCAGAAAAAAAAACATAATTGGTTGATGTTAAGGCTACTGGCCTAACAAATCCGCCCCGGCCATATATCTGAGGAAGGAAAGACACGCTCCGCTCGCCCATAAATATGCCATCCTCCCGGCGGGCCCCGCGCAGCACTCCAGGGAGGTTCGCCCGGAGATTTATTCTTCATTAATAAGCTCTGGGCTGTATTAGGATCAGATTTACGACCCTGTCTTTCCAATAGTTCTGACATTTCATCTGCAGAGAATTACCAACGGAATCTTGAAGCTTTGCCGCTTCCCCCCGCTGGCGCCTGGGCACCGTGGGTGTAAGGGGGTTTAGGGGGCTGCGGCTGGCGGAAGTGGGGAGCCAGAGGAGTGGGGTGCAGAGGCGTGTTTCGATGGGAAGGAATATTGACTTGACCTCGGGGTGGTCTCTGGTGTGCGCGTAGCTCCGAAGGGGAGCAGTTTGGATCCAAAGGCTGAGGACCGCCACCAGGGCAGCCGCGGCGACGCCAGGAGCACGTCCTGGCCGCAGGTGCTTGCGAGGGACATCCTGCCGATGATTCGGAGTGATGGGGAGGAAGCGATGAGGAAAAATGCTTCCCAAACTGCCAGCCACCGTGTGGGCTCTGTTGCGGCTGCTGTTTAAAGGACTCCCGAGGTGGTGGGGGGTGGGGGGTAGAGGGTAGGAGAGATGGGGAAGTCTGTGGGGTGGCCGGTGGGTGACAGATACCCCCACGTCGGAACAGCAGGGGCTGAGGAGAAGAGAGGAATCCGAGGGACGGGCTGGGACCCAGGGACAGACCTTGTATGGAAAGTGAAGGTTAAAAAAAATCATCCCGCCGAAAACGGTGTGGCTCTGTGGATAGAGCATCGGCCTGTGGACTGAAAGATCCCAGGTTCGATTCCGGTCAAGGGCACGTACCTTGGTTGCAGGCACATCCCCAGTGGGGGGCGTGCAGGAGGCAGCTGATCGATGTCTCTCTCTCATTGATGTTTCTAACTCTCTATCCTTCTCCCTTCCTCTCTGTAAAACATCAATTAAAAAAAAAAAATATATATATATATATATTAAAATCACCCCATTAAGGTGCTGGGGAAAAGAAGGCTGAGCTGCCCTGTGCTGACTCCTACTGCAGCCAGAACTGCGCTGGGCAGGCTCCGAACAGGGGGGGAAACCAAGGCACAGAGAGGGGAAGGAACTGGCCTCGGAATGCCCACTTGGGAAGCAGCAGGACCTCAAGCTGAAAGCCAGGCAGGGTAGCTCCGGTGGCTTCCTGTTACAGCCAGATCGCCCACCCTCCCCTGGGAGTTTCTGACAATTGCTCCTTCCCCGTCCTCCCCCACCCCCCACCTCAGAGGTTCCGAGTCCATGGGCCTGGCAGCCTCTGGCCTCCGTCTGCTGCATTCCTTAGTAATGCTTCCTCGTTGCTCATGTTCAAATCCAATGTGGCTGATAGCCCTTCTCCGGCAGCACAGCAGCCGCACACAACCAAGTCCAGCCTGGGGAGCAGTCACAGCAGTAACCGCTAACAGGTAGCGAGCACATCCAGGGCGGGGCTCCAGGCCAAGCGTGTGATGCTCACCGAGCCATTTAACCCTCACGACGACCTGGGAGGAGGGGTGTCAGCCTCGCTTTACAGAGGAAGACTAAGGCCCAGAGAGGTTGGTGACTCGCCCAGGGTTGCACAGCTTGGAAGACCTGAGATTTAATGGGAATGTCCAGGGCCGAACCCTCCATGTCACTCCGCTCCACCCCACCCGCCAGCTGGTATTGGGTTTAGTGGGGCCCTGCCCGCCCGGAGAGTGAGATTCCTCAGCGGCAGGAGGTCTGTGTCCTGTAGAAGCGCACCCAGAACCGAGTGCAGGGGAAGGAGGTTTTCAAACAGGGGCACGTGAAGTATTTCCCCTCCCAGTACCTGTCCCTGCACTCCTGTCCTCACGCATGGACGGAGGACCTGCCCCTGCCGGCCCTGGTGGGAGGATGAAGGAGGGGAGTCCCCATTTCCGGCCGGAAGTTAGGAGCCCCTGTGCGCGTTAAAGCAGAGCTCTGAGCCGCAGCAACACCGACATTTTGGACTGAATTGTTCTTTTTCTGCGGGTCTGCCCTGTGCATTGGAGGATGTTCAACAGCATCCCGGCCTCTGCTTCCTGCATGCCCGCACCCCCTGGTGTGACCACCAGAAATGTCTTCAGACATTGCCAAGTCACCTCACCTGAGAACCACTGCATTAGAGAGAGGGAGGGAGAGGGAGAGAGAGAGAGAGAGAGAGAGAGAGAGAAAGAGAGAGAGAGAGAGAGAGAGAGAGAAGACTTCTGTATCCTCTACCCATGGACTGAATTTCATTGACCAATTCCCTTTCCATAGAAAGACTTTTCTACCAGCTGCCATTTTGTTTCCTAATAAAGCACAAATAAAATGTAAGGTGCCACTAGATTTTTTTTTTTGTAAATAATGCCTAATGGATTTCGTTTTGTCGGCTGCCTAGAAAGTTCCAGTAGCTCAGAGAGAAGTGAAAGAGCAGTTGTAGTGCTACAACTGAGTTCTTCTGACCAGCACAGATACCCCTGAAAGCCATCTCCACTTGGGGTTCTCAGCTAGGCTGCAACAGAATCGCCTGGGCCTACAAAATCAGATTCTCCCCTCCTTCTCCTTGAGTTCTGGTTTTCTGGGTTTAGGGTGAGGCCTTTGCATTTTTTAAAAAGCTCTGCAAATAATTTAATGGACATCCAAATCTATAATATTTATAACGGAATATCTCTACCCATTCTTCATGATCCGAGAGCTGCAGAGAAAATGAAAATTCTGATGAGGCTCAGTTCTACAATTGGCCACGAGATGTCGCTTTTCAGCCACAATTCCAGGCCGATGAACCCACAGGGAGGCAGATGCCTTCCGCAGCGAGAAAGATGGCCACAGCTGATGGGCCCAGACCAGGGCATCCATCCTGGCTCCTTCCTAGCGTCCGGCCTCTCCGCGGATGTGCATTGTCTCTGCTCCCTGCCCACCTCTGCCTCAAACAACGCCACTCAGCAGAACATCGAATGCGATGGCTTTCAAGCTTTTAAACAAAAATACGATGTGGTCTTGGACAACTTATCTACTCTCTCTGCCTTGATTTCTTCATGTGTAAAACAGGATAAGAATACATCTTGCACATATAGTTGTTACGAGGACAAAGAGAATATATATATATGTATATAATCTAATAAAGAGGAAATATGCTAATTGACCATCACTCCATCACAAAGATGGCTGCACTCACAGCTGAAGCCAAGTTCTCTTAAGGAGCCTTAACAAGCAATCAGCAGGGACCTGAGGCTACGCCCTCCCCCACCCCTGTGGAGCTTGTTAGGGAACCTCAGGCCATGCCCTTCACCTGGCAGGGCTTGCCAGGGACCTCAGGCTGTGCCCCCTGCCCTGAGGTCAGGCTGGGGAACCTCAGGCTGTGCCTTCTACCTTGGCACCAAGCCAGGGACCTCAGGCCATGCCCCCCACCCAGCAGGGCTTGACAGGGACCTCAGGCCATGCCCCCCACCCAGCAGGGCTTGACAGGGATCTCAGGCCATGTCCCCCACCTGGTAAGGGCTTGACAGGAGACTTCAAGGCATGCTCCCCGCCCCATCTGGGGGACCTCAGGCATGCCCCCTGTCCTGGCACTTGGCTAGGGGACCTAAGGCTACGCTTCCTGCCTGGCAGGGCTTGACAAGGGTGGGACTGGCTGGGTCTGGATCTAGCCCAATTCGGGGAGCAGCTGAGTCTGGGTCTCACATGATTTTGAGGCATATGGGGGTGGGCAGGACTTGACTCTGGGTCCGCCTTTTAATGTGCATGAAATTTGTGCACCGGGCCACTAGTATATATATGTATCTCACATGGTTGTGTCCTCTACAAATGGAAGTTTTCTATGTGGACGAACTGAGGCTCTTTCAAGGGAAAGGACTTGCTCAAGGTCATGTAGTGAGACAGTGCTGGATCTGGGGGTCCATCTCACAATTCCTGATCCCCGGACAACCACTATTTCCAGTGCTCTGATTCTTGCTTTAGAGGAAAACCAACCCCTGAAGATCGCACCGAGAAGGATGAGATGCTTTTTAATCAGCGAACTCCGCCTGAGGCTGCCCACCGCCCGGTCCTGCCTGGAGCAGGGCAATGAGTTCCACTCCAGCCTTTCCCGGGCTCAGGGGTGAGGATGAATCCACCTGCTGGGGCCACGAGGAGAAGGCTGGCTGTGCCTCCCAGGAGTGCGGTCCAGTCAGACCAGAACATCAGAAAGACCCAGCGCCTTCTCCAATGTCAGCACGGAACCCTGCCCCAACCTCTGAGAAGTGACCCCTCCCAGGAGGCTGTGAACCCGAGACTTGGGTGCCACTAAGCTGGGAGCCCAAGCCCCTTGACCGAAATCTAGTTCTGAAGCGACGTCCAGTTTGCCTTTTGTCTAGTCACTTCCTTATTTGCAAACTGGGGTGGGGGTCAGGGGCGGTCGGATGAAGTTATTTGGGGGGGCTTCCTTCTGGCTCTCGCAATCCTTATGTGCTCACCAGGTCCTCTTCGCTGCAGCGAGCAGAGTCCAAGAGAGGGGTACGCAGTGGCCGCCCCTCTTCCTCTTGGGTCAGGAAGGTGAGGGGCGAGGCCAGCACAGGAGGAGACCTCTGCCGGTGGACACGATCATATTCACTGCCCAGACCCAGGTGCGGCCCCTCTCCCTGAGCCCCGGCCTGCAGTGCCCTCGCTGTAAAGACATCGGCGAGGAGCGGGGCAGTGGCTTGGGCCTCGCGCTGAAATGGATACGCAGGTCGCACCCCCTCCAGGCTGGTCTCATTTGCCTTCTTCATTTTTAGACACATTCCAAACTTTTCAGCAAATTACAGTGTTTGCCAACGGGCCGTCTGGAGCCCAGGAGAGGCGCTATTTATAGCGGCGCTGGGCCGCTGCCACTGCAGAGCCGCCGGTAAGAAACGGGGCCGGCGCAGCCGGGACTGGTGTCCTGTGCCCCGGGGGGACACTGGCGCTCCCGGAGCAGGGTGGCCAAGCCGGGCAGCCCCCGGGCAGAGGCTGCCGGCACAGGCCCACACCTGGCCCTGGGGTCTGCCCTCCGTGCCTTGCACCTCAAGAGAGACAGCGGTACGAACCTGGCCAACGGGCAGAGTCAAGGTTAAGACTCATGAGAGCTCTGACCGGTTTGGCCCAATGGATAGAGCATCAGCCTGCGGACTGAAGGGTCCCAGGTTCCATTCCGGTCAAGGTCATGTGCCTTGGTTGCGGGCACATCCCCAGTAGGGGGCGTGCAAGAGGCAGCTGATCCATGTTTCTCTCTCGTCGATGTTTGTAACCCTATCCCTCTCCCTTCCTCTCTGTAAAAAAAATAATAAAAATAAATATATTAAAAAAAAAAAAAGACTAGTGAGAAATCAGCTCTTGTTCACACTGACCGGCACCCCATGTCACTTCATACATTCCCTCCCTCCCCCCTCTCCCTCCCTCCTCGGGTCGGAGTGCCGGCCCCATCACTACCTGAGGGAGTCAAGTCGCTTTTGCAAGCCTTGATTTTCCCATCTGTATAGAGGGTGTGTCTGAGCTTGGAGGTTCCTTCTGGTCACAGGTGGGGGACCCACAGCAGGTGCATAATAAATGTGCGTGTTCCTGCTCGCCCACGGAGAAGGAATATGGATAAATGTGGCCCTTGCCCTGGAGTGGCTCCGGGCCTCGAGGGAGAGGGCACGCAGGCCAGGCCCTGGCCCAGGAAAGCAGCGCGGCCTCCCCTCTGTGCCCATGTCACCGTCGGCAAGGGGTTTCCGTGCCACTTGCTGTTCCCTACAAAGTGTGTGCTCTCTGTTCCAGGGGAAACAGCGCCTCCGAGAGGCTGGGATCAGGCCATCCGTCAGCCTGGTTTCCTGGTGGCTGTTCAGGGCTTGCGTTTTCACAGGCTCTCTGGGCTTCCCAGACAGGAGGCTCCCTTCGTGAGGCCCCCAATCTCCAGCAGGAACTCGATTCTCTACGTTCCCGCTGTCTCTTCCCACCCCCAGAAAACTCTTCCCGCTCCCAGAAAAGGCGGTGGTTCCGCCGTTTGCAGCAGAGCTCACACCCGTTTTGCCGTGGGGTCCCAGAGCTGGCACCACCACCAGAGAAGGGCAGACGGGGACATCAAGGCTGTCCTCTGCTAGGAAGGGGCCGGGAAGGCCAGCGGCTGAAGACACTTTTTTTTTTTTAAAGGAAAGGATGGGCACATTAGTTTTACCATTTTAAAAAAGAAAATATCGCCCTAACTGGTTTGGCTCAGTGGGTAGAGCATCAGCCTGCGGACTGAAAGTCCCAGGTTCAATTCTAGTCAAGGGCATGTACCTTGGTTGCAGGCACATTCCCAGTAGCGGGCGTGCAGGAGGCGGCTGATTGATGTCTCCCTCTCATCGATGTTTCTAACTCTCTATCCCTCTCCCTTCCTCTCTGTAAAAAATCAATAAAACATAAAAAAATAAATTCTTAAAAAAAGGAGAAAATATCTAAAAGAATAATCAGACACAAGGCAAGGTATACGTATGTGCCTGACAGCCCAGTGGCCAGCCTGGAGGGAGGGGCAGGAAGGAGAAGTGGAAGCAGGGGGAGGCACCCCCTAGGGAGCTCCGGGGACTGTAGGCTCCATGAAGACATGGCCTGCTGGGTGCCCCTTGCTCCTTGGCAACACAGACAGTGCCTTGCACATAGTAGGTCCTGGTAAAAACCTGTGGATCCCAAGGTAAGGCAAAGGATGCACAGTGTGCTTGGGGGCAGGGCAGGGAACGGGGAGTTCCCATAGGCTACAGGGGAGGGGGTGCCTGGGAGCAAAGGTAAACTGAGACCCAATTGGAGAAGCGCTTCAGGGCCAGCCCAGGAGGGTCCCTTCATCCCGGGGGGAAGAGCAGCCACCTCAGGCAGGGGCCGAGGGGTGACATTTGAGATCAGAATTTTAGGAAAATGAAGCCAGTAGCCCAGCCAGTGCTGGCCTTGGAACTTGAATGGACGCGGGGAGGGTTCTCTGAATCTCAGTCCTCTGAAAGCCCCTCCCCCAATGATGGGCTCAGCTTAAACCCCGGTCAGTGTGAGAGGACCACAGGCCACCAGGGCTCCTGTCCAGGGTCCCAGAGACAGGGTGGGACTGGAGAGGTGGGAGTCGTCCCCACTGGAGAAACGAGCTGGGGCTGACGGAGAGGAGCAGAAAGGCACGAGCTGAGTGTGGAGGAAGGTCTAGTTTGGGGGGCAGAGAAGGCAGTGGGGGTGATGGAGAGGTAGGAGGGGAGTAAGGGCAGGAAGAGCCAGGGGTAAGGGAGGGGGAACCTCAAGGAAAAGCAGGGGAATGATGGCTGGCAAAGGCCTTAGGACCCTGGCTTGACTGCGGCTCACACTGTCCTTACAATCCCAAACCTGGGATCGGGGGAGGACCTCCAGCAGTGGGGAGGGGGTGGTGCAGAGGGTTGGGGGGGGGGATACAGGAGCTAAGTCCCTGAGACCCTGACTATGGAAGAGCTTGTCAGGATGGATTGAAAAACACACACACACACATTGTTATAAAGAATGGTATTAGGCAGCCCGTGGGATTTGAAACGGACTGCACTATATATTAGGTCGTAGCATTCCATTGATATTCAGTTTGCTGATGTTGATTATCCTCCTGAAGAAATAGAAAAGAATGTTCATGAAATCTTTTTTCCTTGAAATATTTTTTTTTTGGTGGGGGTGGTTATGATCTTTGCCACTTACTCTCAAGTGGTTCAACAAAAAGAAAAGAGTAAAAATCATTACATTAGATGTCCACATGTATAGCGAGGAAGAACGAAAGCAAATGTGGTGAAATGTGGAGACTGGGTGGCTAGGTGATGGCTACAGGGCAGTTTATAATCTTGCAAATTTCCGCAGGACTGAAAACGTTCAAAACCAGGCTCCGAATACCAGCCAAAGCGAGAGGCGGGGCCTTGGAAGCAGCCTGAGGGGCAGCTGCCCGCCACCTCTCTGCCCCCTGTTTTCTCTCAGGCACCCCTGCGACTCTCCAGAGCCAGGGTTTTGTTTACTACACACCCAGCCAGGAGCTCTCGCCCTGATTTCATCCATTATAAATGCGCTGGGGACTCGCCACAGGGCCATTTGTGATGGGCTGTGGCTTTCACTGAGCGCAGCGCCATCCAAGTTCAAGTTCACCGCAGCCTCAAGTAGCCACGAGGGCTGGGGCCAGACACAGGGCTGTGGGGGTGGCCTGGGCACCCAGCAGCCCTGCCACTTCCCTGTTGGTCAGTCAAGAGAGGCTGCAGAGGACAGCGGGCAACTGGGTCACTGCTCAGGCCACGGCCTGGCCAGCTGGTCAGGTCTATGCAGCCAGAGCTGGAGGCTCCCCCAGGGCCTGAGGGAACTGAAGCAAACACTTGGGCTACCCCTGCTTGAAGTGCCTGCTTTGTGTGTACACATTCATTGAGTTTGCACATAAAAAACGGGGAAGAGTTACTATTATTATTATTATTATTATTATTATTATTACTACTACTATAAGTAGTATACCCATTTTGCAGATGAGGAAACAGAGTCACGGAAAAGTTAAGCAACTTCCTCAAAAGCACTGATAAGTAAAACAAAATCGGGTTTTACTCTTAACCGTGATGCCATATTGCTAAGTAACTTATATTAATACATTGAATGTATGTCTCATTGACATCTGATGGTTAAAAATCCCCAAAAGCAACAGTTTTGCTGCTGCCTGGTTCACCTCCCGGAACGCCATTTGGACCACTTTTCCGGGGATAAAAGCATCCCTGAGCTCCTCTTGCCCATTTATAAAGTAGAAGCCCTTCGTCTGTACAAAGCCTTTGTGCCTCCTTAATTTACCGTTTCCCCGTTCCCCTTCCGGTAATAGCCCTTTCCCTAAATGTAGTCAGAAGGTGTTGACTCCAGTTTGCCTCACGTCAGACCAATCATGTGACCTAGGGCTGGCCAATCAGGTCACTGAATGCTCCAGCTGTTGTGATTGGTTCAGGGAGGATAAGCGGGACCCACCAGAGCCAATGAGGAGCTACTCTGGGACTTTTTTTCCTGAATTCTTGGGAAAAGAACATCTCTAATGCTGGGGTGGTTGGGAGAATGAATGTGAGCCAGGAGCGGCTGGCAGCCATTGTGCTGTTCATGACAGCTTCCCAGTAGTGTTTTCAATCCTGGTACTGCCAAACCTTAATTTTTCCTGAAGTTCTTTCTCTCACCAACAATATCCTAGCACTTTCTCACATTTTTGCAGTTAAAGGCTGCTGCTTGCTTTGCAGTTTCCCTGGTCTGAGCCTGGCCGATTTCTAAAGCTAACGGTAGTGAAGGATTTAGCCCGCCTGCCCTTCCTCCCCGGTTATTTCTCAGAGTTCAAGTTCCCTGCTTCACTCGTCTCACACAGAGACAACAACAGAGAGTCACGCCGTGGCCCTACGTGCACGGGCGGCTGGCGGTAAAGCAGAGACCTCCAAAGTTGGGGCTAGAAGACGTGGGTTAGATACTAAACTTTGCCATGCACTGAGCGGCACATCTGGTAACCTCTCTTGGCCTCAGTCTCCCCGTCAGTAAAATGGGTTCTGCTGAAGGTTAAATGAGATACTTACTGTCTTTAGAAGTGTCCTCTAGGCTGCAGAGCACCACGCTTTCTGATGGCTGCCTAAACAGAGGTGGATTTCTTCTTACCCAGGGGGTCATGGAGGTTCTGTTCCTTGTGAGAGCCGGGGCTGAGCGCGGGCCTGCGCACTTCCAGACACAACCCTGGAGCTCTCCCGGCCAGCTGTAGCCCCAGACGGACCCGCAGCCAGAGTTTGCAGAATGAGCGAGTGAAGGAGAATTGTGTCAGGATACACATGTCTTGTCTCACTTATTGTTTCTCTAAGGCAGTTGTTCTCAACCTTCCTAAGGCCGAGACCCTTTAATATAGTTCCTCAAATTGTGGTGACCCCCAACCATAAAATTATTGCTACTTCATAACTGTAATTTTGCTACTATTATGAATCATAATGTAAGTATCTGTTTTCTGATGGTCTTAGGCGACCCCTGTGAAAGTGTCGTTCAACCCCCAAAGGGGTCTCGACCCACAGGTTGAGAACCGCTGCTCTAAGGGACCATTCTTGCCACGTTGGTATTGCACAGACTCCAGAAATCCTGGTGTCCAAACCGATGGTGTTTGTGACTGAGAGTGATGTCAGGACCCTCTTGTACAGAAGAGTGTGCCGGAAGCCGTGGGCCTGTGGGAGTTTTCACTCAGAAACAGGGGCGATTTTACTTTCACCGAGGTTTATTAAAAAGAAGGTGGGAGGCAAAAAATGAAGTTGCGTTGTTGTTTTTTCAATATATTTTATTGATTTTTACAGAGAGGAAAGGAGAGGGATAGACAGTTAGAAACATCAATGAGAGAGAAGCATCGATCAGCCACCTCCTGCATGCCCCTCACTGGGCATGTGCCCGCAACCAAGGTACATGCCCTTGACCGGAATCGAACCTGGGACCCTTCAGTCCGCAGGCCAACGCTCTATCCACTGAGCCAAACCGGTTTCAGCTGAGGTTGCGTTCTGATAATACCAGCAGTTGCGCTTGTTCGGTGTACCAGTTGCATCTGTCATCACAGAATTCATGAGTTGAAGAACCCGGGAATCACAAATGATACCCAGAAGGCCTCTGAGGGCCTGGGAGCAGAAAGGGGTCCGTCAGCTACAAATGTGAATGAAACCCCAACATTTCTGAGTGAAAACTCCCACAGGCCCGCGGCTTTCTGCACACTCTTCCGTACAAGAGGCTCCTGACATCACCCTCAGTCACAAACACCACCGGTTCGGACACGGGGATTTCTGGAATCTGTGCCATACCAACGTGGCAAGAATGACCCCTTCGAGGCACAATAAGTAGGATAAGACCTGTGTAACCTGACACAATTCTCCTTCACTCGCTCATTCTGCAAACTCTGGTTGCGGGTCCGTCCCGGTCTAGGGACTTGGGACTTGCCCCGGGTCTGGGGACTCTGTCTTTGAATTTCGCTGCTTCCCCCACAGGCTGCTGGAAGTCTGAATCCAGCCGCCAACCCCCTCCCCCAGGCCCCAGCCGTGGGAAGGGGCACTTCTGAGCAGCAGGCCGAGCTCTGTTCAGCCCGGGACCCAGGTTCCCATCCGTGGGGCGGTCTGGACACTGGCCAGCCAAGGAGCGGTAATTACTGCGAGGTGCGGGGCACGCAGGTGGGCCCCCGGACCCCCACCGCCATGCGGGCAGTGAATGGCCCTGGCCTTGGATAAGACGGTGTCAGCAGGCGCCGGCCCACCCCCTGCGGCGTTCCCAGGCCCCCGGAGCCCTCTTGTAATAGGAGCCATTTGCCCCATAACCAGTGGGTGACCAGGTTTTTAATCTTGGAGGCCCCTTGGATCTCAGCTGGGAAGTGGGATTTGTCAGACGGGGAGGGGAGAGCCGTCTGGGAATGCCAGAGGGCCTCTCAGCCAGAGGGGGCTGTCCTGGGCCAATAGGTCTCCACCCCAGACCGGTCCCTGCCGTCCCTCCGGCCTCCCCCAGGCCCTGAGACAGTTCTCATCCCCGTGTCTCCAACATGCCCAAGAGCTGAAACTAACTGAAAACCTGAATGCGAAATCACAATGGCTCATCAACGCGGGGTGCCTCTGTTTGACACGCATCCTCCCTTCTTTGCAACGTCCTCTCTGGGCTGCTGCCCGTCAGCCACTGTCCTGCAGAGACCCTCTGCCTGGCCCTGCAGAGGCTGCCTCCTGGCTGTCAGGAAGGGTGAGGAGGACACTGGACTCAGATCTGCCTCCTCTCCGCCACAGCTTGCTGTGTGACCTTGGGCAGGTCAGCGCCCTCTCTGGGCCTCCGTTTCCGTAGGGGGGACAGACCTGGGACTGCTTGAGGGCCCAGTTCTTGAGATGCACGACCCCGTACCACCCTTGCCCAGGACCCTGTGACACACGCTCTTGCTGCCGGAGAGACGTGGAGCCGTTGGCCCCGGCCGCAGAGCAAGGCGGTCCAGGGCCAGATCTGAAGCCAGGTCTCTCCGCCTCCACTGCCTGAGCACTTCCTCCTCCCCTGCGACCTCCACGTGACCCTGAGGGCAGCTTCCGGGTGGAGAACTGTGATCACAGACCCGCGGGTCCTCATGTCCTCTTCGTGCCAATCGATGCCTGACCACCGGGTGCCTCTCCTCGGGGAGGTCTTCCCCACCACACCATGCGGACCACAGCCCCTCGCTCTCGAAGGGTGAGATTATTTCACCTGTTCGCTTGGTTAGCAGCATCTGTGCCCCATTAGAATGGAAGCCACACCAAGGCAGGGTCTTGGTCTGCTATGTGTCACTGTTTTATCCCCAGCACCTGGAACCAGCCCCTAAACCAGGCCTGGCACACGGTGTTCAGTATATATTTCTTCTCAGTGTGTTGTGAAGTGCAAATGAATAAATTTACAATATAACACAGCTACCATTTCTGGAGTGTTTACCTGTGCCAGGCACTGTGTCAATCTTCATAACCCCACACGGAAGGTCGATTATTATACCCATTTTACAGATTAGACTACTGAGTCACATGGCAGTTAAAGAACTTGCCCCACATCCTATGATTTTGGCTTTCAGCCTCTGTATGTCTGACTCTGGTGCTCGGTCAGAATGCTTTGTGAAGAAGCCCTGGTCGGTTTGGCTTAGCAGAGAGAGCTTCAGACTGTGGACTGAAGGGTCCTGGGTTCGATTCCGGTTGGGGTCACGTACCATGGTTGCAGGCTCCTCCCTGACTAGGCCCTGGTCGGGGCACATGTGGGAGGCAGCCGATTGTGTCTCTCTCACATTGATGTTTCTGTCCTCTTTCTCTCTCTTTTTTTAAAAAATATATTTTATTGATCTTTTACAGAGAGGAAGGGAGAGGGATAGAGAGCTAGAAACATCGATGAGAGAGAAACATCGATCAGCTGCCTCTTGCACGTCCCCCACTGGGGATGTGCCTGCAACCAAGGTACGTGCCCTTGATCAGAATCGAACCCGGGACCCTTCAGTCCGCAGGTAGACACTCTATCCACTGAGCCAAACCGGCTTCGGCCTATCCTCTCTCTTCTACTCTCTCTAAAAATCAATGGAAAAATATCCTCGGGGGAGGATTAACAAAAACAAACAAACAAAATGCTTTGTCAACTCGCCAGGGCCTGAAACTCCAGTGACTTCCATCCTCAGAGCTGCTCCTGGTCTTGCAGAGAGCTGGCCCGCAGGCGTGCGTGGCGCCCGGGCACAGCTGGCCTCTCGGAGGCCTCTGCTCTGGCCAAGGGGAGAAGCTCTGAGGACCCACGGGAGGGCAGAGACCTGGCCCTTTTCCCTCTCGCGGGCAGTGGTCCAACACTGAAAACAAACACTTTAAAATAAAAGCCATATTAAAAAACAAACTCGACTTTCGGCCTTAAAATATTGTGAGCCAGGGGGGCAATTAGCAATTATGCTGTATTTTATTATGAGAAGATGGAATTCTAATTGGACTGATTTGAATTCCACACACCTCCACAGATTGTTTTGGGAATTAAGGTATCAGTTGTATCGGTAATTATGGTTTACCATTAAATTACCCCCCCACAGAAAACTGTTAAATTGTCTGTGACGGGGCTTAAATTTAGCCCAGACCCATGTCCTAGGAAGACTGCGCGAGTCAATACAAGCCACCCGGAAACCGCTGGGTGCCCTGTGCCAGGCGCTAATTAGGGGTTGAGGTTTCCAGAGTTTTACCTGAGAAGCAGGGACAAGCCCTGGGCTGCAGGGTGCTCACGTGGGGAGCCGGCTTGCTCCCCTCCCCCTCACGCACACACACTCCAGAACGCTGTTCTTGGATCGGGCCCTGCGTTGCTGGGCCAATACCTGAGCTGCAGAAGGCTTTCTGGAAGGCAGTGTGCTTCCCGAGGAGGGGCGATGCTCTGGCCAGGTGCCCTGGCACAGAAGGAGTCCTCGGCAGTGTATGGCTCAGGGATTTGAGTCTCTGCTCTGCCACTTAGAAAAGAAACTCAGGAGGGTCCCTGGATTTCTTTGAGCCTCTGCTTCCTCATTTTACAAGTGGGCCTGCCACCTGCCTCCTGAACGGGCTGTTGTGGAGATGAACTGAGAATGATGATGGTGTCCACAACCGTCTCTGCCACCCTTGCAATGTGCCCAGCCCGTGCACTCACCTTTAACCTCCACGACGACCCTGTGCATCGGATGGAAGAGCTGAGTTGGGAGGATGGTTTGACAGCAAGCCTTAAACCTCCACTCCGGCTGACTGAAGCAAGCTGGGGACTGATTGGAAGGGCGAGGGAGCACTCCAGAATGGGGAGGAAGGCTGGGGAAGAGGCTTAGGACAACTCAGAAAATTGAACTGCTCATCACATTCAATAAAATCAATAAGCTTTGATCGCCTCACGTAACCCTGCCCACTCAAGACCCTGGCTGTGTTTTAGCGCCCCCCCCTTCTCTACAAAGGGGGGCAGCAAGAGGAACTTCCCAAAGGGCAGGCACCTGGATCTCCTGTTCAAGACAGTCCAATAGTGGCGAGGGCCAATCGGGGGAATGGATAGTGGGCACAGTTATTACTCCTCCCATTTTAGAGGCCAGGAGACTGAAGATCAGGGCTGCTCGCCCTCTGCCTAAGTGCGCACAGCCAGTGGGGAGCAGAGCTGGGACTTAAATCCACGCCTCCCCTCCACAACGGCTCCCTTCCTCCAGCCCCAGCTGGACTCTCCCGGGCAGGACCAGCCACCAGCACCCAGGCCTCTGCTGTGGGTCTGGTGCAGATGTCTGGCTCGGGGGTGGGGGGTAGCTGGGGTGGGAAAGCCTCAGGATGGAGGGGCAGCTACCCTCACCCACCTCAGGACCAGCTGATCACCATGGAGAGCTTCTCTCTGACCTTCCCCTGGGCTGCCGGGATGAGCTGGGGGGCGGGAGGTGAGGGGAGGCTTGTTGTCATGACACTGAAGAGGGTTCGCGGTTGTCAGATGGTCAGAGATGGTTCTGATGGGTGGAAGCCCTTCCCCCATCCCTTACCTCCCTCCATGCCTGGGCTTCTGCTGTTTCTTCACCTGGAATGGTGCCTCCCCATCACAGCTTTACAATCCTGCACATTCCTGAAGGCTCCACCCAATTCCCTTATCAAAGAAGCTTCCCAGCTCCCCAGCCAGGGCACAGGGCTCCTTCTTCCTCTGGCCCTCCCGGGGCTTGCTCTCCCGGCCCCGGGCAGGCTGTGCGTGGCCGAAGCTTGTTTGCACACCTGCCACCCTGGCAGAGGTCTCACTGCCTCGGCCCACAGCTCCACGTCGCATCCAGGGGAGACGCGACTGAAGACAAAGCACCTGCGGTCCACACCCAGCCGTTCCGCGTGCGGACGCCTTTTCTCCCGCATGTGTTGGGGCATCACCAGCTGACGTCATGGGCCGTGTGTTATTTTCCTGGCAACTCAGCAGGAAGAAAGCCCTTGAAGGGAACGACTGGGCTGAGGGGAGACAGACTTGACTCCCACTCCTCTGCAGCCCCTCGGGGAACGGATGAGATGAAGTGGGTAAATCGCCACCTCGGTGCTGTCCCGGGCACCCAGGAGTCTTTTGCCGAGTCTCATTATGCTCCCAAGTCCTCCTCCCACGGCTGTGCCATGGAGAAGTGGACAGAAGGTGGCCCTGGCAGAAGGGACTCTGAGGGGTGGACAGTACGGTGGGGGCTTGGGAGTGACAGGTCTGAGCACCTGACAGAGAGGACAGAAAGGGCAGGAGAAAGAGTCACAAAACCTAGGAAGCCTGACCTTCCAGAAAGTACTGACCCTGGGGGGTTGGAATGGGGGACTCTCTCAGCACCCTGCCCCTCCCAGTCACTTTTCACCAGGACCTGCACCCCCACCTGGGGCTGCCCACGGGCACCTGCTGTTCCCATCCCCAAGGTCACGGTCTCTGTGTGTGGATAGGAAGGTTCAGTGTACACATGGGGGTTAACTCTTCCTTTTCAAACTGTAAATTATCAGACACAGCCTTTTTGGAAAGCAATTTGGCAGTAATACCAAGCGACATAAAAATGTTCATAGCCTTTGGCCCAGTAATCCTCCTCCTGGGAATTAATCGCAAGGAAATAATTCACCAGGAAGAGAGAACAATTCTATATCTACAGAGACATTTACTGCGATGTTATTTATGAGGGTGGGGGGGGAAACTGGAGACTGCTTCTTGGGCCAACATGGGGGGGGGGGGGGATGGTCCTAGAAGTGAAGAAGGTGCATACATCCAGAGGAGTCCTCTGCCTTTAGGAAAGGGGTTCGTTGGAAACTGTGCCACAAGAGCCAGTATTTAGAAATGAAAAGCCCGTGGAAAAAAAGGGAGGGGAGGGGGCACAAGTCTGTGTCTGTGTTGGGGTGAAGAGCCGCCAGCGCCGGGGACATCAAAATAGATGCTGAGCCGCGCGCAGGGGCTGGGAAGGTGGGTGGAACCTCGCTTCGCTCCTGCTCGCCCCCGCTGGAGGGTCCTGTTGAGAAATCGTGTTGTTGTGTGTGTGTTTTTTTTTGTGAATTCCCAATTTGTCTTTATTGCCTCTGGGAGCGGCCCAAGAAGCGCGCTCAGACCGAGCCCCGGCCTCCAAAACCCGGTGCCAAGCCTCCCCCAATCCCCAGGGCGGCGCCGGCCACTTTGCCGGGAGCTGTCGGTGGCAGACAGAGCGCTCGGGGGCACTTTTTTCATGATCCTAATTCAAATTACCTGTTTAAGTCGGTCAAATGAAAAAATAGCCGCGCCGCCCGCACGGGGCCGGCGGGGGCGCCGCAGCGCCGGGGCGGCTGCCGTGCGCTCCCCGCGGCCGTGAGCTCATTTCCCTCCCGGGCGCGCGCCGGGCTATTTCAGCCTGGCGCTGGGCAAACAGGACACCGGGCTGCGGCCGCAAGGGGCCCAAATTACAATCGCATCACAGACGAGTGTCCGCCGCCACGCCACGCCGGGCCTCCGGGGGCTGGGGAGGGGCCTCTCGCGCTGCGAAGGGGGCGGCAGGGTCAGGCGGGTCCGAGGGGCCGAGCCCCGCCAGGACCGCCGCTGCCCGTCTCTGCTGCCCCGCTGCCCGCAGGGGCCTGCGAGCTGCGCCCGCTCCGAGCATCACGAATGCTCCCCGCCTCCCCAATCCCCACACACACACCTCCGGGGAGATGGTTCCTATATGCGCTCCAGGGCAGACAACCTTGCCTCTTCCAGGGAGAACCCGGATAGCTGCTTCTCTGCGCTTAGGGCGAAAACATATCCACACCCGGCCACCTCCAGAGTTCAAAATGGTACCTCCTTGCTCAGAAGCCTCTGTGCCTCTAACCCTCTCCCTCACTCTTAGAGAAAAGCCCCGAGTCCCCAGCGTGATGGGCAAAGCAAAGGGTCCCTCGTCCTGGTCCCTCCTCTCACCTGCCTCTTCCTCCCTCTCCCCCTCCCCCCTCCTCGTGCCACTGAGAGCGCATCAGGCCTTTCCACAATTGCATGCCTTGCCATTCACCTTTTCACTCCGCCCCAATGTTTCCTGTTTTCCCTGCCTGCTGAGCCCTTACCCATTCTTCAGGACCCAGCTCATATGCCATCTCCCCCCAACCCCTCCCAGGAAGCTTTGCCTGCCATCAAGGCAGGGTCAGCCCCTTCCACTGCCCAGCACTGTGCACGAGTCTGTGCTACTTCTCCCATCCTGGAACTAACTTGCTTGAGCGCCAGGGCTACACAGGTCTCTCTGGCAAAGGATGCGACGTTCCGCACCCACTGGCCTCACTCAGGCTTGGCCACGCGTCCTCCTCTGGCCAGCGAAGTGGGCATGAGTCCGCGGAGAGCAGAAGCTTCGAAGCCACGCTTTCTCTCCCCTCCTTCCAAGCAAACGGTGGACGATCCCAGACACTCAGCTGTCTGGTCAGAGGAAACCCACCAGGTCAAAGTGCTTTTCAAGCTAAAACCGGTTTGGCTCAGTGGATAGAACGTCGGCCTGGGGACTGAAAGGTCCCAGGTTTGATTGCAGTCAGGGGCATGTACCTTGGTTGCAAGCACATCCCCAGTAGGGGGCGTGCAGGAGGCGGCTGATCGATGTCTCTCTCTCATTGATGTTTCTAACCTTCTATCTCTCTCCCTTCCTCTCTGTAAAAAATCAATAAAATACTTTTTTTTTTAAAGTGCTTTTCAAAAAGGCAAGAGAGAACAAGTGTTGGCAAGGAGGTAGAGAGAAGGGAAGCCTTGTGCCCTGCTGGAGGGATTGTAAGTTGGTACAGCTACTGTGGAGAACATGGAGGTTCCTCAAAAGAAATTAAAGATAGAACTACCATATAATGCAGCAACCCCACTTCTGGATATATATCAGAAGGATATCCTTTCTTCATTGCAGAACTACTCAGTCTAGCCAATTCATGGGAACAGATGTCCATTGCCAGATGAATGGATAAAGAAAATGGGGTGGCCCTAGCCAGTTTGGCTCAGTGGATAGAGCGTCGGCTTGTGGACT
Organism: Lasiurus borealis; assembly: GCA_004026805.1. Classification (NCBI taxonomy): domain Eukaryota; kingdom Metazoa; phylum Chordata; class Mammalia; order Chiroptera; family Vespertilionidae; genus Lasiurus; species Lasiurus borealis. The sequence goes on along the minus strand of PVJN01004248.1, from coordinate 70,030 downwards.
AAAAGGTCCCAGTTCGATTTTGGCCAATGGTACATGCCCAGATTTTGGGCAGGAGACAGCCAATCAATGATTCTCTCTCATCATTGATGTTTCTACCTCTCTCTTCTCCTCTCTGAAATCAATTATATATATACATACATACACACACAATGGAATATTACTCAGCAACGAAAAGGAAATAAATCCTGCCATTTGCAACAACATGGATGGACCTCGAGAACATTATGCTAAGGCAGTGGTCGGCAAACTCATTAGTCAGCAGAGCCAAATATCAACAGGACGATTGAAATTTCTTTTGAGAGCCAATTTTTTTAAACTTAAACTTCTTCTAACGCCACTTCTTCCAAATAGACTCGCCCAGGCCGTGGTATTTTGTGGAAGAGCCACACTCAAGCCGGCCAAAGAGCCGCATGTGGCTCGTGAACCGCCGTTTGCCAACCATGGTGCTAAGGGAAATAAGTCGGACAAAGACAAACACTGTATGATATATATGGAATCTAGAAAAAACCAGACTCATAGAAACAGAGGGTAGAATGGCGGTTTCCTGGGGCGAGGAGTTGGGGAGAATGGGGAGATATTGGTCAAAGGCGACATTATCCCCACCCTTGCCCAGCGCTTCCAGGTGATCCTCATCACCAGGGCCCAGAGAGGTATTCATTGCCCCTAGGAACTCTCCTTCTTAAGTTATAAGATGAGTAAGTTCTGGAGGTTTCATCTGCAGCATGCGGACCATAGCTAACAACGCTGTATTGTGTATTTGAAAGTTAATAATCTTAAGTGTTCTCACCACACACACACAAATGGTAATTATATGAGGTATTGAATCATCACATTGTATACCTTACACTTACACATGTTATATGTCAATCATACCTCAATAATCTTGGGGAAAAGGACTATATATATATATATATATATATAAAATATATATATATATATATAAATATATATAAATATATATATTAAAAAATATATATATGTATATATGTATGTGTATATATATATATATGTTTCAAGTGCCCTATAGAGCATCCCAGAGAGGGAACTGGAAGTCCAATGTCATTTCAAAACCCCAAAGCTAACATCTTGTACCTTTTCTTGACCTTTGGGCTTGGAAATTTTGGCAGCTTTTTGAGGGCCTCCCTTTCCTGATGTAACCTTGGTCCAAAGCCATCCATTCAGCTTTGAGCGGTTAAGTGCTATCTGTCAGGTAAGGGAAAGCAGAAATGAGTTGAGTGTCTTTAAGGGGATCTGCGTCTATGGGGAACAGGACTTGCTAACAAATTAGAGCACCATGGGGTGCTGAGCGCCATTAAGAGCCATGTGTGCACGGGCTGTCGAGAAAACAGAGGAGAATCCCCCCCCCCCCAACTCTCATGAGAAGCCAAGGAAGGTGCCTGGAGGATGTTGAAGTTGAGTGTTTGAGCTGAGCTAATGAAGGATGAGGTGTTCTCACGTAGAGGACATGCGCAGTGTCCTGAATGTGCTGGGAGACAAAATGCGAGCAGGTAATATAGTGAGTGGGGCAGGGGAGGGTAAGGCAGCGGGATTGTTTGTTGGAGGCGATGCTCTAGAAGGCCCACGTCCTGCCCACGGGGTATCTGCAGGGCAGACTGCCAGGGCTGGGTTCTGCCTCCATTGGCCCCAGCTGCTGGGTGTCTGTGCAGGGCACAACTCCACCGCCTCACGTGACTGCCCTCCTGCCTACGCCTGCCATCCGCTGCGTGTTGCCGAGCTGGAAAAGAGGACTTGGCTTTTGCCACATCTTGCTTTTTTTTTTTTTTTTTTAAATATATTTTATTGATTTTTTACAGAGAGGAAGGGAGAGGGATAAAGCGTTAGAAACATTGATCAGCTGCCTCTTATACACTCCCTTTTGGGGATCTGCCCGCAACCGAGGTACATGCCCCTGACCGGAATCGAACCTGGGACCTTTTCAGTCCGCAGGCCGACGCTCTATCCACTGAGCCAAACCGGTTTCAGCCACATCTTGCTTTTTGAAGAAAACCCAGAAACCCAGATTTTAATGTAAAAATTTCCAATTTGTCAAATATATTTGAAGCCAAGCCATACCCAATCTTAGAAGGTTGGAGTTCTCATTTCACAGCCCCTACGAGAACCAATCCCCAAGACACATATTCCACCCTCTCTCCTTCCCATGCGTACCTCCCAACCCAGCCCTTCCCTGACACTTGACGGGGAAAACGCAATCATTGATGAAACCTCTGACCAGCTGCCACACAGCCTGGCAGCCAGAAGGACGAGCCTGGCCTCCGAGCAAGAGGCAAACAACGTGGGGCTGCCCCCCATCGACCCCCCAGGAGACTGAAGGCTAAAACTTTAATTTATTAACGTCCCTTGTTTTGAGAGCGCCTCCCTGCCCTCTTGGCCGCCCTTACCCTGGCCCCTCCTGTTCTGCTAATGATAAATGACAAGCAGTGGACGTTATTAATTAAACTGCCCCCGGTAGCCAGTGGCAAGACCCAAGGCCACATGCAGGCGAGACATTCAAAGCATTTCTGCTGCCCCCACCCAGGGCGCAGGCCCCAGGCTCGCTCTCTCACCGGGGCTGGTGCAAGGCCCGGTGGCCACAACCTCACACAACGGGGCTTCCTAGGAACTGTCTGGGCTGCGCTCTGTCAAATGGAAATCACCAAAATGGGCCACACAGTAATTAAACTGCTGTCATTCTTTTGACTAAAAAAAAAAAAAAAAAAAAAAAGTTCCTCTTGGGGCATTCCCACAGGCTGCTGAAGCGCGGTCTGAGGCCTGCAGGCTCCCAGCTGATCACCAAGGGATTTTTGAAGTTGGCCTTGACTGGGGATCAAAAGGGGATGGGAACTCGGGGGGTGACTACAGGGGTGGGAAATGCCTTATAATTAAATTTATCATTTGGCTTGTTCAGCTTGAAGCACCAAGAAAACCTCTTCCCCAGGATCAAGATGGGCAGCGGGATAAAAACAGACCTTCAAGGCCCCTTTATTTGTACTTATCTTGTTCGTTCCCAGATTTATCCCAAGCACCTAAACAGGCTCTGCGTATATAGTAGGTGTTCATTGATCAACAGGAGATGTGTTGATGCCAGAACTTTTTAGAGGAAGGGAGAGGGACAGAGAGCTAGAAACATTGATGAGAGAGAAACATCGATCAGCCACCTCCGGCACACCCCCTACTGGGGATGTGCCTGCAACCAAGGTACATGCCCTTGACCGAAATCAAACGGGGACCTTTCAGTCCGAGCAGGCCAACGCTCTATCCACTGAGCCAAACTGGTCTCGGCTATTTTATTGATTTTTTTACAGAGAAGAAGGGAGAGGGACAGAGAACTAGAAACATCAATCAGCTGCCTCCTGCAGTTCACCTCCTGGGGATGTGCCCCCCACCAAGGTACATGCCCTTGACCGGAATCAAACCTGGGACCCTTCAGTCTGGAGGCCGACGCTCTATCTTCTGAGCCAAACCCGTTTTAGCAGATGCCAGTTCTTAAAAGCAGCAATCAGGAGCAATTCCCAAGCGAAGTTCTAGAACCAAGTGGCTTCTAATGGTTTGTTGCCACAAGACTGTACATGAGCTGAGGAGGAGGCCAGTGTCTTATTCAACAACTGGCCGTCCCTAGAACCAGGCCTAGTGCCCAGCCCAGAGCCTGCACACAGCCGTTTCTTAATAGTATCTGTTGACATAAAGATTCGGGGTCAAACCGCAGTCCGTGGCCGGGCCCAGCAGAGGCCCACTGGGAAGTGATCTGTATATATTCAGGCTGTCCCTTGAGTTGTGGCAAAAGAGTAGCAGCGGCAAGATCAAGCCCAGGGACAGCCCATGGCGGGTGTCACAGCTGGAAAGGGCTGATACTGCATCCAGCCCCTGCCTGGACCGAAAGAAGAAATGGATTAGTTACAACGTGGGGTTTCTAAACAGAGTGCGACTTAGTTTTCCTAGCCCTCTCTTTCGGGACCCCCATTCTGCCTACCAACAGAAAACGTAATCAATTTCAAATGAACTAAAAAAAATTCAGATTTAGCCGAAACCAGTTTGGCTCAGTGGATAGAGCATCGGCCTGCGGACTAAAAGGTCCCAGGTTCGATTCCGGTCAAGAGCACGTACCTTGGTTGTGGGCACATCCCCGGTGGGGGGTGTGCAAGAGGCAGCTGATCAGTGTTTCTCTCTCATCGATGTTTCTTGCTCTGTATCTCTCTCCCTTCCTCTCTGTGAAAAATCAATAAAATATTTTTTAAAAATTCAGATTTAAATTCAGTCTTCTCAATTTTCTCATCTCCCTCCTCAGGGCAGCTCCTTAGCTCCTTCTGGGGCATGGCAGGGGGAGCTGGAGGACGGGGCACTCAGCCATGGGGATCTGTCTTCAGCAGCCTTTTGGGATGGTCACCCCGCCTCACTGGTATCTGTGAAACCTCTGTGTTTTTTTCTACGACCGTCAGTCCGAGCTCCACATTCTCCTCACCCTGAACACGGGCCTTCAGGGTGTCATTATCCCCACCCTCGCCCAGCACTTCCAGAGCCTCCTTGGGAGTGTGGGGACCACCAGCGGGTCCTCATTACCGAAGGAGGCCCTCACTGCCCCTGGGTGCCAAGACACAGCGGGGTTACCACCCACTCAGGGTTCCTGAGGGACAGTGGGGGTACAGTCCTTCCATGGGTTATTTCCCAAACCGGTTGGGTGGACTCTGACCCTTGTCTCTTTGGTGAGCCATGGATCCCCCAAAGCACCTAGACCAGTGGTTCTCAACCTTCCTAAGGCCTCGACCCTTGCATACAGTTCCTCATGTGGTGGTGACCCCCAACCATGAAATTTTGCTACTGTTATGCATCGTGATGTAAATATCTGCATTTTCCGATTGTCTTAGGTGACCCCTGTGAAAGGATCGTTCGACCCCCAAAGGGGTCGCCACCCACAGGTTGAGAACTGCTGACCTAGACAGTCACGGGCAACAAGGAGACGCCGGGGAGGGAATCCTGTTGATCTTGCGGCAGTGTATGCTCTGAATGTCACAGGGGAATGGAGGTCGAGAAAGCAAAACGGACTACTCAGTTCCGCAGAGCATGTGTGACTGGCGGCAGCAGGCCATGAGCCTGAGACTTACAAATTCCCGGAGTCCTCCTACTCCTGAACTAGCCCCTGTAACGGGTTCTAGCACATGCGACTATAACCAAGAGGGGACCAGTGTGTGTGACAGTTTTAGAACATGGCCACACATCCTTGGACTCTTCTTCCTCTTGAGATGTGGTTTATGTCTCTTTCCCTGAGTATGGGCAGGCTTGCCACGGCTTCAGTCAAGATAAATGACACCAGGTGATTTCTAAGTCTCCCCAAGGCCACCCAGCCGGGGAGACATCAGACTGCAGAGAAGCCTGAGAGGACCCTCAGGTGCCAGCAGAAAAGCACAGCACAAAGGCTCAACTCAGGTGGCTAAGTGGGCACCGCTGGGCCATCGCCCTCGGACTGGCAACCTCTGAAAGAACAACACAAACCCGGGGAAGCCAGGGCTGCTTGTTAATCCAGCAGGGCCACCCCCGCCTTCCCAGGAGGAGATGTTTCTAATCATCCACATGATGAGGTTTCTAATCATCCACAAGGCCCTGGGCAGCCACACTTGCCACCTGTTAAATGGGGGTGGGAACAGCTGGCTGAGGTCTGACCACCCAGAGGTAACAGCTGGGACCCTGAATGCATGCCTTGATTCTGAGCCTCAAGGACCAGGGGGAACATCAGGGGACAGGACACCCAGACTCCCCTGAGATGCCACAGAGGAGTGGGTTCCAGACCTTGGGGTATGGAAGAAGCACCCAGAGGACAGGTCAAATGCTTGGCTCTCACCCTAAGGGATTTGGATGTAATCAGTCCAAAGTGAACTCAGGCAACTACATATATTTACGTTCCTCCTGGGATTCAGACGCACAGCATCTGGACCCCAGCTTTTGGGGAACGCTGCCTGAACGCCTCCTCTCTTGTACCCTTGGCAGACGGAAGAGAAAACGGAAGCCAGGGAGGGGATGTGAGCACCCCCTCACCTCTGTCAGCACAGGCTCAAAGCTTCCCTCCCCCTGACCGGGCTGATGGAAGGGTCCAGTGTGGCCCTCCAGCCTCCCCCTCAGACCCCCCAACTCTAGCCTTTTTAGATCCATTGAGCTCAAGGTCACGGGCAGGGGATTCAGATGGGCTGGCTGTGAGTGCCAGCTCTGCCATTCGCTAGCAGCCATGCCCTCCGCAACTTTAATAATCAGTAAACCATTTTTAAAAACGAACTTGGATGAACTCCTCAGAGTACTCAAAAGAAGAGGGACAAACAGTACAATGAAAGATGCAAATGTGATTAGGCAAAGACACTGTTGCTTACGTTGGCATCAAGCTGATAGTTCCCCCTCCCTCCATGATATTAGATAAGTTACTTGTCCATTTCAAACCTCAGTCCATCCCCTAACCCCCACCATATGAGGCCAATAAAATCTATTTCACAGTGTTGTCAGGAGCTTGTAAGCCCGGGTGGGCTTCGTGCCAGGTAGATGGTAAACATTCAATAAATTCTCCTTCCCTCCCCTCCCGAGCCCTCGGACCACACAGAGAAGCCGCCTGCTCTTGGCTTTGGCTTTAAGGAGCTTGTGGTCTCGGAGAGGATTTCACACGGGAAGTACATGCGTTCCAAACGGAGGCCTAACTGTATATTTTCTGGTGTAAACTATATGTCCACTCTAACTTTAGCCTGGGGGAGCTTCAGTATTTGTTTCCCTTTCTCGAAAGCTGTAATAGAGGCAGGGAAAGCCCTTCCTCGTACATTCCAGTCCTCAGTACACAATTTACTATTTTCTGGGATATTATTTACGTTTATTTTGGTTCTGGAGACGCACCGTCCCCACGGGGTGCTTACTTCGTTCGGGGTGGGCTCTGGAAAGGCCTGGAATAGCTCAGAGGGAGGGAGGAGAGTCTCCCCCATTCGTTCCATAGCAGGCTCGGGGGCTTTGCACATTCTGGGGCTGCTAAGGCACCCGGCAACACCTTGACGATCAAATGGAGTTGTGGATCCAGTGTTCGGAGATGGGGTGGCCCTGTTGTAATGAGAACCTTCACGGCAGCATCAGAAGAACCGATCTCAAAGCCAGTTTCATGGGTCAGCCTGGTCTAGACTTCAGAAGGACCCTATGCTCTTAGGCTTGCCAGGACTTTGTTCCCTAGGGCAGCCACAGCAGCAACAGCTCCCAACCAACAGCTCCCAATGTTGGCAAAATCTTTAGGATCACCACCAGGTCAGCCACATTCTGTCCTGTAGTCATTGGTTCCTTTTTATATGATCCAACATGTCACAATTTGCACTTCCCATGTCCCGGGAGCCACAATCAAATTGCCAAGCACACTGCTTATTTTTGTCACCAGAGAAAGGATAAAGGCCTGTTCAGCAGAATTAGGAGCAAGGTCCTGATTTCTTTTCAGCGATGCCTCACGGAAGGAAGATTCATCCGGTGCTGGCTTACCCCGAGGGAAGGCCACTTCACACAAATAGAAATCCAATGGAATATGGGGCACAAAGGGCCTGAACCCTCCTCCTGGGCCGCCTCTGGAACCAAAGGGCCCGCTACTGTTACAGAGAACTGGAATAATCAAACCATGCTCGGAGAGTTTGGAGTTACATTTATTACGCGCGGGTCCGGAGGAAAATGTCTCTCACATTCTGGGCCCCACCATGCAGGAATTTCCCCTCTTTATATGTTTTTACCTTCTTTGTCTCCCAAATATGGGATGTTTCCCGCCCCTTTTTGCAAGTTCTTAAAGAACCCCTACGTGCAGGGGCCTTGAGGCCTCAACCAAAGTCCTGGCCTGGTGCCAGCACTGATAATTTTGTCCGGGGAAGGTTTAATGGCCTCTCTGGAGTGAGAGTAGTCTCATTTTCCTTATGATTTAAGCAAGCAAACATTTACAGAAGCCAAATAGCAGGGTTAAAATTTCAAACAGCAGTTTTTATATAAGATGGATGCTTCCCTACGAACTCGACCTCTATTGACCCTCATGACGCGCTAAATCCTGAACAATGGAAGCCACACCAACTGCCCCTATCTAATGCGGATTCTTTCATAAATATTTACCAGTTAGTAATTTGGATTTTAAAATAAATGTTTACCAGTTAATAGTGCAGATTTTGAAATAAATATTAACCAGTTAGTAGTGCTGATTTTAAAAATAATATTTACCGGTTAATAGTGTGGATCCCTCTTCCTGCCTTGCAGATGGCCACCTTCTTGATGAAACAGGAACTGTGGGGGTAAAATAAGACAGGTTCAGGAAATTTTAGGAATTTTGGAAATTAAGGGGATCATGGAGGAAGCACAGGACTGCAGAGCAGCAGAAGGTATATTTCCATAAAATAGGGAAGCTGAAAAGCAGCAACAGGTACAGTTGCAGAGAATGAGGGAGCTGGGAACAGCAAGGGTCTGTATTTACAAAGTAAAGAGAAGGAAGCCCTTCATCCAGAAGAAAGCCTAAAGGTAATAGAAAAACAATCAGGAGGGAGGAGGGAGAATCTCACCTGTTCCAAATGAGATTTGACCTTTGAGCCTAGGAGTTACTGTAGTAACCAGTTTGGGGGAATAGTGACCAATCAGTGGGGATATCAAGGCACCAGGGTCATAGGAACCCCCAAAATTATAGCCCTTTGGTCAGAAATTCAGGTGACCTGAGGACCCCTCAAAATTGTGGCTGATGCAATCAATGATTCTCATCATTGATGTTTCTGTTTCTCTCTCCCTCCTTCTCTGAAATCAATAAAAAAATATATATTTTTAAAATTGTGGCTGGTGTCTGAAGCGAGGGCTGTCTTGCTGGGGACAGTGCGCTCACCCTGTAGAGTCTGCATTAATCCCAGGTCATGTCAAACCGCACTGGGATTAGTGTCAAACTGCAGCGCTGAGATCTGGGAGCGCCTGAGCTGCCCTTTATTTGGTTGGTGGCTGGAAGTCCTAGAAAGTTTTTGAGAAGATGACTGACAGGGTTAGTCACTGGGATTCTGGGAAAATAATCTGGCAGAGACTAATATTGGCCAGAATTCTCCCTGAGTCCCAGGTCCCCTGGGTCACACAATCTCCATTTTGACGTGTGATGCTGGTCACCAAAGATGTTTCCTTACAAAAAACAGAGAGCAGCGATAAAGCAGATTGCATAGATTGGCAGTCGAAAGTGTATGCGAAACACGGAGCTCATGGTTATATTATGAGGTATTAATTATTGTATTACCTTTCAACCGACCAACTGTACAACCACTCTTGCCCCACCCTGGGTATTGGCGGGGGTGGAGCCCTCCCAGGGTAGGCCAGCCAAGGAGCTGCAGGAGATGCTCACTCCTGGGAGCAGAAGGTCCGTTGTTTCTCCCGGGTCCACCCTCTACAGACACTGAACTCCATGGAAGAGGCTTGGATGCACATCTGGCCCACGCCTTCTCTTTCAAGCACAAGGTGTGTGGCAGCAAGATCAGGGCACAGCTGCCCCTCGAGGAGCCTGGATTCCCTTTTCTCAGCCTTCCTGAGCTCTCCAGCTTGCTTCTTCCCAGCAACAGCTCAACCCTGGCAAGTGGTATTTCAACATTTCTTCACATCCCTGTCAGCGAGGCACGAGGCTGCGTGCTCCCTCTCACGGGGTCTCTTTCAGCCTTCACCGAAACCCTACGCTGGGTGATGACTTAATCTCTGGGTCCAGTGCGGGGAGCCATGAAGTTCAGATGGATTTTGCAAGACAAAAACCCAGATCTATTTTGTGGCTGCCGACACACATTCTGACTTCACCACATCCGCGGTCCTCCCGACCACAAACACAGAAGGTGCTATAAATTTTTGTCCACGCGGTATTTGATTGTTTCTGGCGTCATCTATTTCTTGGTAAGTCAACCGGTCAAAATAGCCAGTCCAGGGCTGTCGCTGACCCCACACGCCCGTCGTCGTGCTGTCTTGGAGTTAGTACCAAAGTGTCGGGTCTTAATTATTTGCAGCTGTTTTTCCTCCTGCGCTCTTCACTTTGGTGAGAAAAAAAGTGGAGAGATGCTAGTGAAAAAGTTTAATTGCACTCAAGGAAACAGCAGTCTTCTTTCTTGTTTTCCAATGGTGGTTGCCAGGGGCTTAGAGAAATGGGGAGTTTTTGTTGTTTTTTTTAATAGGTGTAGAGTTCCAGTTTTGCAAGATAAAAGGAGTTTTGGAGGTGGATGGCAATAGTGACCGCACAACAATGTGAATGTCCTTATCGCCTCTGAACACTACATTTAAAAATTATTCAGACAGCTGAAACCAGTTTGGCTCAGTGGATAGAGCGTCGGCCTGGGGACTGAAGGGTCCCAGGTTTGATTCCGGTCAAGGGCACGTACCTTGGTTGTAGGCACATCCCCAGTAGGGGGCGTGCAGGAGGCAGCTGATTGATGTCTCTCATCGATGTTTCTGGCTTTCTATCCCTTTCCCTTCCTCTCTATGAAAAATCAATAAAATATGTTAAAAAAATTATTCAGATGGTACATTTTATTTTATTGGTATTTTACTAAAGTTAAAAAAAAATTAAACCGATTGACCAGACATGTATGGGTTTGTAGAAGCTTTTAAAGATTAATTTTCAACACGCTTTGAGATGCACGAAGACTATGCTGCCCTTGGTTCAAAACACGTCATAAGAACGCATCTCTAAGTAGAGCTGCAGAGCTGTGATGGTACTTGCTAGAGCGTCACTCTCAGAGTCGCGTTTTTGTCAGCTTCCCAAGGCATTTCTGCTAGAGCCTTGTTGCTTAACGTGTGGCCTCCAGATGGGCCCCACTCTTCTCACCGGGGAGTTTGTTAAAAAATCTTTGGCTTTACCCTTGACCTACTAAATCAGACTCTCTGGGATGGGGGTGCAGGAATCTGCGTTTTAACAGCTCTTCCGCGGATGGTCTACCATCAGTGAAGTTTGAGAAGCCCTGTCCTGGAGTCAGATTGATAAAGGACTGAGTCAAGTGGTGGTAAATATTCGGGGCTTTTGGGGCCAAGAAGCAAATTTGAGAATGGTATGTGGGTACTTATGTAGGAAAAGAGTAAACGAGTTTTCACAAAGTGGTTATTGACAACATGTTAAATATAATCGCAGTATTGGGATGGTTTCTTGTTATACAGGTTTACTAAGGAGAATGGGATTTTTGGATAACACGGCACGTCACTGGATTCATCAGACTGATTGCACTGTTCATCTGTAAAACCATTTTTAGCTCACAGGTTGTTGTTTTTGTTTGTTTAGAGGCAGAGGGCTGGATTTGCCTCAGGCCAAACTCTGGCTACCCCATCCAGGCACCTGGCGACCTCCAATGTTCTAGCAGCGTGGCTAGTAGCAAGCTGTTGCTGTTGCCTCTACCTTAGTTTCTTTGATTCATTACCTGTCTCTCTTTATTTTATTGATTTTTTACAGAGAGGAAGGGAGAGGGAAAGAGAGTCAGAAACATCGATCAGCTGCCTCCTGCACCGGGTATGTGCCTGCAACCAAGGTACATATCCTTGCCTGGAATCGATCCTAGGACCCTTGAATCCACAGGCCAAAGCTCTATTCACTGAGCCAAACCGGTTAGGGCTGTTACCTCTCTCTTATTTCATCCCGTTCTGATGGGATATCAGTTCCTCCCACCTGGGCCATCGGTGAGAGAGAGCAGGGGCTGCAGAAGCCTTTTGGTGGCGGGGGGTGAGGGTTGGGGAGTGGGGGGAGGGCGAGTTAAACCCCTCGATGTCTATCTGGGCCTTGTGGGATTTCCGAGAATCACCTCCATCTGCCCTGCTCTAAGATCCAAAGACAGCCTTTGCCATTTCCATATATTGATTCACTTTGGCAACATCTCGTAATGACCCTTAAATCCTGTGCAAATGTATCTGAAGTGGCCCCCAGGGATTAAAGATCTGAATGTTTCTCCAGCAACGGCACCGGGGCCCACAGATTTTCCTGGTCTGCCTGCTATTAAACATGTATCCATTGCATATTAAGAGGCACCAGAAACAGGACCTTCTCTCAGCCTGTTTGGGCTACGGGATTATAAAGTGGCACTTATCTTCTGGAAGGCAATCGAGCAATATACAGAAACGGCCTCCTTCTGGGGGAAAAATGATCCTAAAAAAATAATTCTAAATCTATTTGGGCAAAGAAGTTCAACATCCAAAAGTGGGTACAGGCTCAGTCCACCGCCAGCAAGCACCACTCAGGATGCAGGGGATCTCCACGCTTTCAGTGGGGTAGTTTCTGGTGCCTACCATCCCATGTGCCTTGGTCTCTCTCTCTCCTTCTTCCTTTTCTAACTTTCTTCTCTTAGAAAACCAGCTTCATCCCTTTTGGTCAGCAGCCAGCAAATCTGGGTTGTTCCTTGTGACCCTTGTGCCTAAAGTGGGTACAACTACCTGCCTTGCATTTCCCCCAGGACCCTTGACATAATCCTCTCTGGTTAGGGTGGATTCTCAGGGTATCACTCAAGCGATTTATGATGGTCAAAGACTCCATCTCCCGTGGGGATGAGGATAGGCAGGAGAAGGGGGCTGACAGGGCTGGGCTCATGGAGCAGCACTCTAAGAGTGTGTCAGAAGACAACATCAACCCTTAAGGAAACCATGACCCATCATCTCAATGGCCCAAACAGTCATCTATATATATAAAAGCCTAATACGCTAAATGTCTGATTGACCATTCGACCAGTCACTATGATGTGCACTGACCACCAGGGAGGCAGACACTTCGACTGATAGGTTAGCTTGCTGCTGGGGTCTGGCAATCAGGACTGTGCCAGACACACCCTGGAGTCCTCCTGTGGTCCCTTCCCGGCCCTAATCATGCACCCTCTCTCAATCTGGGACCCCTCAGGGGACATTGGAGAGCTGATTTCAGCCTGATCCCCACAGGCCAGGCAGAGGGACCCCATTAGTGCACGAATCTGTGCATGGGGCCTCTAGTAAGGAATAATGGTTATGAAGACTCTGCAGCAGCATGGAAAATGCTATGGCACACACAGAAGATATAACTTTATGGACCTAAGGTAGGTGGGAGGAGAGGAGGCTGGAGAAATGAGGGGGGCAGGTCCCCGTGCTGGTTTGTGTATGTCAGCTTGGTTAATCTGGGAATAGCAGTTTTCCAGACCCTTTTGCCATATGGGTTTGGGGTAGAGTTGGTCAAAGAGTTATTTACAGGCGACTTGGAAAATGGAAGTGAAGCAACACCATGACTCTCAAGGGGTTGTCACTGTCAGATACTGTGATGGACAAAGGCAGAGGTGTCGCTGCCGGCCTTGCTGAGCAGTGGTTCCCCACGGCCCTCTCCAAGAGCTTCCTTGTGGTCCATTGGGCAGCTGGACACACGTGGTATCTCAAATGTCTCTACAACATGTCACCCGTGGCAAGACTGATTAGTGACCCTTCCTCCGATCATCAAACCCCCTTTGAGAATGTCATTTCCCCAGCTCCTCCCACATCTGGCTACATGTAATCTTATAATACACCCTTATTCCATATACACTGCTTCCCTGGCTAACCCCTGATCAATATGGTCCTTCTCTGAGTCCATTTTGAAGAAAGAGCAGGAAAAACCTTCTCTGTGAGCATCTCCCCAAACACTCTCTCTCTTCTCTCTTCTCTCTCTCTCTCTCTCTCTCTCTCTCTCTCTCTCACACACACACACACACACACACACACACTCACGACTCACGTGGGGTAAACCTCTTCAGAGCCCGGAGGACTGGAGAAGGGAGAGGCCCTCCCACACTCAAATGTTGGAGATGAGGCCAGAGGCCAGAAGGACTTCAACGGCCAGGGCAGAGGAGAGAGTGGTTGAACCTGGGGCCAGCACTGGGGAGACATGAATGGACTCACGAGACATTGGGCAGATTATAGAAGCTGACACTATTCAGGGGATGTTTGGTAGGTGGGATGCTGGGGATGGGGAGCAGGACAAATCAGGGGGGGGGGATTCCAGGTTTCTGGCTGGAGCCCCTGTGGGAGTTGGAGGCACCCTGCCGGCCATTGAGCAGAAGCAGTGGCGTGAACGGCCCCTCCTGACTTCAAAGTGTCTGGTTGGTCTCCACAGACAGCCACAAAGAGCGGGGGGACATGAGATGGATTCTGCGACCAGTATTGCTTGTGAAAAAGTCTCTAATGAAGGTGTGGCTGCTGGGGAGAGGCACACAAAGTGACTGAGGGCAGGGAAGCAGCGTGTGCATACAGAAACAAGGACCAAGGCATCCGAGCTCAAAATGTTTTTCTGGGCCTGGGGTCTCTCTCTCTCCAGGAAGAGGGCTGTGGGGCGACGCAAACTCTAAAGTGTATGGCATCCCCGAAATCGGTTTGGCTCAGTGGATAGAACGTCAGCCTGCGGAATGAAAGGTCCCAGGTTCGATTCCGGTCAAGGGCTTGTACCTTGGTTTTGGGCATATCTCCAGTAGGGGGCGTGCAGGAGGCAGCTGATTGATGTTTCTCTCCCATTGATGTTTCTAACTCTATCTCTCTCCTTTCTTCCCTGTAAAAAATCAATAAAATATATTTAAAATGAAAAACTAAAAAAAAACAATAAAAATAAAAAAGTGTTTGGCCTCTGGTATTTAAGGGACACCTACAATGGGTGTGTTAACAGCGGTAGACCAGGGAGTGGTCGGGTGCTCTTGTGGGTGCACTCACTCAGCAAACATTTGCCAACCACCCACTGGGTGCCACACTCCCTAGTCTCCCCACTGGGCACATGGTGGGGGTGGCCAGGGAGGCCCCGCTCAGTCCCTGACTGATAGAACTTCTGACACGACACCAATACAAAGCGACAGATCCTGACAAGGGTTGGGGAAGAGAATAGCAGGATCCTATTCCAGATGGGGCGGGAGTGGAAAGCCTCTGAAGACGTGCCATTTGCGCTGAGATCAGAAGAGCATTTCAGGCAGAGGGAACAGCATGGTTATAAGTGAGGAGCCCGTGCTTTCGAGGAACTGAAAGGGAGGCAGCGTGGGTGACGCGGGGAGCCAGAGCCAGGGCGGGGGTGGGGGTTGGGGTGTGGATGGGAGACCAGGCTGGAGAGGAGGTGTGGGGCTGATGGTGCAGACACTGAGATATTTTGGCCAAGTTCAGACCCCATGATTCCTCAGGCTCCATGTTACCCCAGGTTCCTATGATGCTGTCAAGAGCCATCCTGACTGTGTCTGTGCATAAAAGGCTGGTGGGTGTCTGTTTCCATGCCCAGCTCTGCTCGGAGAAGAGGGCACCCAGGCTCTGCTGGAACAGGTGACCCAGAAGATGCCTCTTGGTGCCCTGCAAGCCGTCCAGCAACATTTTTAGAAAATGTTCCCTTTTAGATCCAACGTCTCTTGGGCAAATTATCCAGGGAAAAATAAGTCCCTACAAATAGGGATCATTGTCGAACGAGGAGAGTCATTATCTTAAATTGAGGCTGGTTTCTAAGAAAAAGGAGAAGAGAAAAAAAACAATCGTGTGCTGAGCCAAAACCTCACCCCCACATACCTCCAGCGCATACGTGAGGGTGAGGCCGGTGGCCCCACCACCCTCCCTGCGAGAATGGGGCTCCAGAGGCCTCCGAGCAGGGGAAGGAAGCGGGCAGAGAGGAAGGAAGGCACGAGATTAGAGAAGCTGACAGATGTAAATAGCCTCAGAGGAGCCACGCTGTCCCGCGCTCCTCCCCAGGGAGCCCTTTGTACCGAGGAATCTGGTTGCCTGAATGAAAAATGATATCATTTATTTCTTTAGTCAGAGCTGGGCTGTTTTCTTCAGACATAGAAATAACCTAGCACCGCGACACCAAATTGGTGGCCAAGTGATAGAGGTATCTGTAATTTGGGCGCTGGACGATGTTCTGTGTAAACAACTGTGGACTTAGTTTCTTGGGAGGGGCCCTTTCCCCCTGCAACACCGCTGCAAAACTCCGGAGGGACGTGAATGAGAGAATTGCTTTTGAAAATGTCTCAGCTGAAAATGCCTGCTGCCCGGCCAGAGAGAAGCTGGACTCCTCATTCCTGCGGCTCAAATCACTCCCCATGGGCCAAGCATCCACTAATTGAGCAAATAGTTTTGGGGCACTGGCTCTGGATAAGGCTGTGCAAAGGCACTGAGGTTACAAATGTGCAAATGAGCCCTCAATAGACTCGTAGTTCAGAGGGAATGGAGGCAAATTGGCAGCTCCTGTGATACAGTATGAATGTGGCACAGTGGTCTGCTTCCACGGAAGGGGCAGTGTTTGAGGTGAGACTTGAAGATGAAGAGGACTTTCCAGAGCAGGGAGGTAGGAGGAGAGTGTCCTAGGCAGATGAAATAGAATGCACAAAAGCACAGAGACTTGGAACTATCTGGACCCTTTGGAAATTAAAAGAAATACAGTATTATAAAGAATAGAATCCGAAGAGGCCACTGGTCATATATATGCCTGAACAGGTTGGCAGAAACCAGATTGTCCTATATAATAAAGAGGTAATATGCAAATTGACCATCACTCCAACAAACAAGATGGATACCCTCATGTGATCAAAGATGGCCGCCTCCATGTGGACACAAGATGGCTGCCACAAGATGGCCGACAGGGGAGGACAGTTGTGGGTGATCAGGCCAGCAGGGGAGGGCAGTTGGAAGAGGGGAACCCAGACCTGCAGGGGATGGCATTTGGAGGGGACCAGGCCTGCAGGGGAGGGCAGTTGGGAGGAACCAGGCCTGCAGGGGAGGGCAGTAGAGGGCAACCAGTCCTGCAGGGGAGGACAGTTAGGGGTGACCAGGCCAGTAGGAGAGGGCAGTTAGGGGCAATTGGGCTGGCATGGGAGCAATTAGATATCGATCAGGCTGGCAGGGGAGTGGTTAGGGGACAATCAGGCAGGCAGGCAGATGAGTGATTGGAAGCCAGCAGTCCTGGATTGTGAGAGGGATCCCAGATTGGAGAGGGTGCAGGCTGGGCTGAGGACCACTCCCCAGCCCCCCATGCATGAATTTCATGCACTGGGCCTTTAGTATCCTTACAAACAAAAGAGTTTAGAGTTTATCCTTTAGGTAATAGAGAGAGCTATGGAGGAATTTTGAGCAGGGAAGTGACATGATTAGATTTCTGTATTAGAACATTCACTCCTTTCTGTCTTGAAGAGACTCTACCATATGTCATATTAAGAGGCTAATACAGGCAACTTCCTTATAGCATTGCGTGTGATAGTGAAAACATTGGAAACCAACTAAATAACTACCAGTAGAAAAATGGATATATAAGCAAGGAGATAAAACATAATAGGGTTCAATAGTTAAAAACAACCCAACCTCACTAGCTCTTAGAGGCATAATTTTGAGTAAGAAAAGATAGGTATCAGAATATGTATGGTATGAGAGAGTGTATGTAAAATTAAAATCACACATGTTTGCATACTGGTTATAAATAATATGTAGAAAAGCATAAAAACATGGATGGTTGCTTCTGAATAGGGAGGGAAAGGCATGGGGAAGGGAAGAAATACTAAGAGGATTTTATATATGTTTTATATAGAAAAGAAATAAGCAAAAATGCTAGAACATTCCATTTCCTGCATTAAACATTTTTTTTTTAACAGAGAAAGGCCCCTCTGGTGGTGCTGGAGAGGACGGGAGGGAGAGTGCGAGAAGCAACCTGCGCAGCTCCTCCTGGGTGGAGCAGAGGGGGACGCAGAGCTTGGGCTGCCTGGAGGGTAAAAGGGACAGAAAACGCCCCACCTGAGGTGCGGTCCTGACCTCCTGTCTGGTGCCCTGAGGACTTGGAGCTCTGCTTGTCCAGAACTGGCCACCGTTTTGATCTGGCTTGACTTCTAGATCTCAGCATTGTTCACAGTTCCCGGATGGCAGTACCATTCTTTTTTTTAATTTTTTAAACATATATTTTATTGATCTTTCACAGAGAGGAAAGGAGGGGGATAGAAAGTTAAAAATATCAATGAGAGAGAGACATTGATCAGCCACCTCCTGCACACCCCCTACTGGGGATGTGCCCACAATCAAGGTACATGCCCTTGACCAGAATTGAACCTGGGACCCTTCAGTCCACAGGCTGATGCTCTATCCACTGAGCCAAACCAGTTTCAGTGGCAGTACCATTCTTAGACACCTGCTAGCCAAGGGGTGGAACACTGGGGGATGTTCAGCATTGTATATTCAGAGTAAAGATGGTGTGTGTGCACACACAGGGCCTGCACACACGTGTGCAAAGCCAAAGAACAGAGTGAGCTCAAGTCTTCGAGAAGGGAGTTTGCAGTAGATGCCATGAGTGAAGCATGCTTATGGAAAGGAACGTTCTTACCCACTCCACAGAAGTACAAAGGAATCTTTTCAGAAGGCATCCATTTTTACACTCCTTCTCCTGCGGCTCTCAATCCCCTCTCCTACAGAATAAACATGTATTCCTCGACATGTGTTTATGTGACTGGGCTAGAGCCACTGCCGGGAAGAACACCAACACATTCGTGTCTGCTCATTCCTGGCTGAGCTCATGCTTGCTTTCACCCCAGCTTGGATTCTGGGGGCAGCCAGCCAAGGAAAGCTCGACTTTTCTGCCACTATATACAACTTTCATAATGTGTGTGTGTCCTGGGAGAGATGCATCCGTCCAATGCACAGAGCCTTATGCAAGCAAACCTATCAGACACTTTAAGAATAAAGGTGTGGCCCTAACCAGTTTGGCTCAGTGGATAGAGCGTCGGCCTGCGGACATAGGGTCCCAGGTTCGATTCCGGTCAAGGGCATGTACGTTTGTTGTGGACACATTCCCAGTAGGGACTGTGCAGGAGGCAGCTGATGGATATTTATCTCTCATTGATGTTTCGACCTCTCTATCCCTCTCCCTTCCTCTCTGTAAAAAATCAATAAAATATATATTTTTTAAAAAGAATCCAGGTGTGCATAGCTACTTATTAATAATATGTAAATTATTATTCTCCGGGGGCCACATGGTCTTTAACATCTAGAGCCAGAACAAAAAGATACTCTCTCTCTTACACACGCACAAACCCCTCCCCCCACACGCCCCACACACACCTCCCCACTATAATTATAATTACCACGCTGGCTTCCAGATTAGGGGTTAGCAGCCTTGGCATGAAGACGCCTGAAAGACACCCAAGGCAATTAGTGGTGTCCCTTCACCACCCCCCTACACACTGTCAGGGCCTTTGCACTTGCTCTTCCCCCTCCTGGCAGTGCATCCCCCCTTTCCCCCAGGCCTGAGTGGCTCTCTCCCTCACTCCATGTAGGTCTCAGCTTAAATGCCACCTCCTCAGAGAGGCCTGGCCTGGCTCTCTCTCTGCTCACCAGCTTCATCTTGGTTTATACAGCTTGGCATTCCTGGGCAGTATGCTCTGCGTTTCTGGATCTGTCTGATACCCGTCTCCCTGCTGGCACAGACCACGAGCTGCACGAGGCTCCATAACCACAGCCACACTCGTGGAGCCTCGGGTGGAGCCTGGCACACAGCTGGCACTCAGTCAGTATTAGCGGAATGGTGACTACTTACCCTTCTCTTCCTCCCATGTCTCTCCTCTCCTTCCTCCTACTTCCTCTCCTGCCCCATCTTTCCCGCCTCCACCTTAAGCAGGACGCTGTCAGGAAAATGAGGCTGGCCTGCTCTCCTCCATCTCCCATTCCTGCTCTCCCTCATGGGTGCCTCTATCCCACCAGCTCTGGCCCTCTTGGTGCACGGCACCCAGGTTCAGGCACCCCAGGTGATTGTAGGACAATGGGGAATTTCAGGGGAGTAAGGTTGTAAGAAAGTCAGGGTTCCATCTCCAAAGCAGCCCATCATTCCAGGCACCTTTCAGCACCCAGGGCCCAGCTTCTCGTCTTTCCCTGGGGAGTCGATGCCTCCCTTTCACTCTATGCTTCCTCTCCTCGGCCCCGACTGACAGTAAGCATCCAACTCCATCCCCAACCCACGTCCTCTCCTTCCCGGCTTCTGCTGCTTCCGTGTGTAATAAACTTGGATACAGAGCGCCCGCTGCGTGCCAGGTCCCATGCCGGCCTCGCCCGCCCCTGGTGTGGGATCCTCTTGCTCCTTTTCTTCGCTGCCTCTTCCCTCACCCTCTCAGATCATCAGCCCTCCCGGGGCCTGTGATCAGATAATCCCCAGGGGCACCTGATGCCCTCCCTTTCCACTTGTCTCCCAGCCAGATTACAAATTGCTTGAGGGCAGGAGCTGTGTAGTATCCTCAGAGACCCAGCAGAAGCGGATCCAGGCTACAGCTTCCTCTCACAGAGGCCAGATCTCCTCCGTCCCCCCACTTCCACCTTCATCCACACATCCTCTTCCATGCCATCCACCTGTTCTCGAGAGAGAAGAGATCCTCGATGAACTGAACAACAACTCTGCAACCACAGTGCACGGGAGGCGCCTGCTGTAGACGGGGTATTGGTGGGCAGCGAGCCCCGCCCCTTCCACTGAGCCTGTCGTGTCTGCTCCGTTTCTGAAAGGCGCCAGGCTCGCAGACCCCATGTAGGTAGAATATAACTTTCCATAAATACCCCCTAGCCTGACCTACAATTTAGCGTTTGAGGTTTTTTTTCCCCTCGAGGGAATGGGATTGTAGCCTGGGCTGATCCCTCCTGGATCTCCAGGTCCCGGGAAGCAGAGCCCAGGTGTACCTGGTGTGGGCATTGCTTGGCACTCCTGGGCCCCCCCGCACTGCCTGGCGCACGGGGAGGACTCGGTACATGCTGAGAGATGGTGGATGGAGTCCGGTCCACACATCTGCAGCCCCAGGGCCTTTGCTTGGGCTGTGTCTTCACCTAGAATGTCTGTGCTCCCTTCTCCACCTGGTGAGCCTCTAAGCAGCACCCACCTCTGTGAGCCTTTCTCTAAACGTGATCCCTTGTCCCCACCACAGAACCAACTGCTCCTGTCTTTGGTCCCATCACGCTTTGTACAGAACAGTGTGACCTGGTCATTTGCCCACGTGCCCACCAGCTTGAATGAGTGTCTGGACAGGGTATTGAGTTCATACGCAGTCAAACATTTAACCCTTCGGTGCCTCTGGTTCCTCAGACTCAAACACAAACATGGCTCCACTGAACCACATTGCCTGCGGGAGCTGGATGATGTGTCCATTTCCTACCTGCTCTTGTGTTCTGAGCTCTGGGGCACCCCGAACAAGGCACAGGTTCCCTGCAGGGTCTCCCTGAGGCCTCCTGGGGTCCGGAGGCAGAAACACACAATGATGCCTGCCATAGACTTGTTGGTGATGATCATGGATTTGGGAGGGTTCACTGGGAGTTAAAGTGGTAAGTCACTAGGGCGGACCTCAGCTGACTTTGGGGGGGTAAGGTGTGCTCTTAAGGTGGGGTTCCCCAAGATGGGCTGGACTTGATTTAAAACTTTGCAATTGCTTGAGCCTCCTCATGGCAACGGGAGAGTACTTCCTGAGTCTCGGCTAGCATCCGGCACTCTGAGAGAAGTGCAAGGTGTTGTCCCTGCTTATATCTTCACCGGAGAGGCATAAACTTCCTGTTTGGGGAAAAGCTTGGCTGAGCTCCCAGCGAGCTGGTCCTGAATGGGACATGGCTTTGTGTCCATCCTAGACCTAAGCAGGGCGTGACCAGATGAGGCAGGTGGTCCATGAATGAAGGTCAGGTAAAAGACATGGAGTCAGAGGCGTGGACCAAAGGGGCGGGACATCTGAGGAGAGCATGTTCAATGGGGACTGAAACATCTCTGGGAGGTTCGGGGAAGAGATGGCAAGGAACATGAACCCAATAGAAAAAGCAGGAGTTTTGGGGGCTGGGGGGCGGGCAGGTGGCAAGGTAAGGAGGTAGATCATCAGTACAGCCTGTGGCACTTGGGGTCATTAAGGAAGCTTGGAGTGGGGGTGGGAATCAAGCAGGCAAAGCCTTATACGCCAGACTGAGAAGCCTGAACTTGATCGTGAGAAGGAACAGCTAGCTGTTCAGGGCTTTTGAGCAAGGCTGTGCCGGGACCAGAACAGTGTTTTTGAAACAATGTGAAGGGCGGGCTGCTTGAGGGAGCCAAGGCTGAGGGTATCACAATGAAGGTTATCACAATGGCCGAGTGAAGGAATGAGGCCGAGGTTTGAAAAAGGAAGGGCTGAACAGGACTTTTCAAAGCCAGGTAATTGCCACCAGGGCCACCATGGCGCAGCCGAGGGAAGGATGTTAACTTTGACAGACATGCCTGTGTGTGCGGTTGACAAACTGAGACCACATCCTCTCGGTAACGACTCATTGTCTTTATTAACAATGCCTCTGGACTCTGAAAGAACAGACTGGGATTTCATAAAGCAATATTAACATTGTCATTCTCTACAAGGAAAACTTCTGCATAAATAACTTAAGTGAGAAAATAAATATGTAACTTAACTCTTTTTAAAAACCACAACTTCCATTTCTGTGGACGAAGGCCACATGAAAGATTGCAAAAAAAATAAAAAATAAAAAAATGACCAGCCGAGAAGGCTTTCACATGGCATGTGCTTCGGTTTAAAAAGAAAAAAAAAAAAATTAACAATTACAAACTACACAGAAAGTAAGAGGTGTCTGAAAACGATTTTCAGAAAGAGTTTTGGATGGCAGCTATCGGCTTAGTGATTTCTCAGCTTATGTACAGCACTTGTCCTTCCGCCCCAACAATATTATTTTAATATAAGAGATGCCATCCCCTGAAACGGCGGTAAAAAGCGATTTTCTAGACAAAAACGTGTCCGTGAGTGGTAGGCAGGAGGAGGTGACTCAGAGGGGATGTGTGGTCTTTGAAAGGCTGAGGGCTAATCCTTTGGGCCTGTGAGCCCAGTGTCCTGGGACCTGGAGCTCCTTGGCAGAAGGTGACTCTACAATATGGCTGTGGGGGGAGAGTGCTCTCTTTGGGAACAGGAGGGTGGTTTCTGTCTCCCCCCTTCCCCACCTCCTGTCACCCTGGGGACCTAACTCCTCTACCCCAGTTGATGGCCTTTCTGCACCCTTTGTGAGAAAGGGCTGGGAGACAGCTCAGCATCTTTCGGGAGTTTGGCAGCCAGAAACAAACCCTTCTTTTTCCCTGCTAGTTCTTCATCTTTGGCTGTCAGATCAGAAAATTATAACTCCGGGTTCTGGACATGGCTGATTCAATCCAAATCTCTCTCTTCCTGCTCATTGGAAAGCCACCCAAGCCCCTGGAATCACGTGGCAGTAGATTCCTGGAGATCCTAATCCCATCCCCACCTGCATTTTACAAACTGGAAGTCAGGGTTCAGAAAAAGAAGAGTGTAGTTCACGGTCACCCAGAAAGTGAGTGCCAGAACCGGGACTAGGAGCCCTATCTAAGAACCCAAGTCCTGTGCTCTGGGCACAGCATGGCACTGTGTTGTATGGTGGGCAGAGGTGGGGGATCTTATTGACCTTTCAGAACCAGTCCCCAGACTTTTCTCACTCCCCACAGCTCCCTGAACCCCAGGGCTTCCTTTTCTGCCTGCTCGGGAGTGGGACCTGCAAAGGTAGGGGCCCTGCTGGGCGGGGCTGCATGGCTCAGTGTCTGTGACTCAGCTCCCTCGCCTGCCCTGAGGGACCCCCCTCGGCGGGTGGAGAGTATGGGGGCTTTGCCGGCAGCCGGGGTCCACCGGGCCTCGCTACCTCCTGCGAAGCCAGCCGGGTCTGAGCCCCCGCCCTGGGTTGCAGGCTTTGGAAATGAAATACAAACAATCAGACCGCGCGCGGAGGGCAGAGACACCTGGGGCGCCCGGTGCCGGTGCCGGGGCGCGCCCGCCGGGGAGGCGCGGCCGGCGGCGGGCTCTAATAGGCGTTCTCCAGCTCCGCCTGGTTGGCTTTGGCGCCCCGGGCGCGGGGCCGCAGCTTCCGGCCCTTCTGCGGCCGCGCGGCCTCGGGCCCGAAGTCCTTGAGCTCCGACTGGTTGTGGGAGCGGGTGAGGCGCTTGCACTTGCACGAGGCCACCAGGCGCACCTTGCGCGCGCGCGGCGCCGCGCCGCCGGGGCACAGCAGCTGCACCCGCTGCGCGCGGTAGCGGTCGGGGATGCAGCGGAAGTCGGGCCCGTTGGGGCGCCACCACTTGCCCCGGCCGATGGCGTTGGGCAGCAGGCGCGCCGGGCCGCACTGGCCGGAGCACACCAGCTCGGTGACCGGCTTGGCGCTGCGGCAGGACCCCTCGGTCACGTAGCGGGTGAAGTGCAGCTCGCGGCAGCTGTACTCGGACGCGTCTGCGGAGAGAGGCGCGAGTGAGCGCGGAGGCCCGGCCCGGCCACGCCTCCGGGGCTGGCCAGCTCCCCCACCACCACCTCGCCTTCCCCAACCCGCCTCTCTCCCGGGCATCTATTATGGGAAGGGCCCAGCTGGTGGAAAATTTTCCCCAGAAACTTTGGAGTTCTTTCTTTCCTTTTTTTTTTTTTTTCCCCTGCAGTTCAAATACCTGGTCCATCCCTGTGTGATCTTGGGGAGATGACTTAACCTCTCTGTGCTTGCTCTCTGTAAAGTGGATTGTCCTGAGGATCCCCTGAGTTAATCCATTACATCTGCGGTATAACGCAGGGACACCACCAAGCACATAGTAAGGGCTGGAAGTGCTGGCTGTTGCGTGTTATTATTTCTCTCCGAGGGGGATCTCTTTGCTCTACGTAAGTCCCACCTCTGCCACAGGCCCCTGACCATGGCCAGGTTGATGCGAGCCAGGCCAGCCGCACAATTTGCATGCCTCTGGCTTCTCCCAAATTCCTTTTCCAGACACTTGGGAGGGGCGGTGAGGTGGCGGAGAGAGGAGTAGGGGTTAATTGAAGGTAATAAATCAGGGCAGCTGCTGGGAGGAGCGGGAAGGAAGGGAGGTAGAGAGGAGGAGAAGTCATTAGACTTGAAAGGAGCCAGAGGCAGCATGTGCAGCCCCCTCCTCCATTGCAACCGACAGCTCTGCAGCCCACAGCACCGAAAGGCAGAGCTGGATCTCCTGACTCCACTTCCCTGGGGTCCACACCGCGGGGATCCCACATGGGTGGAAGCTGTGTGCCCAAGAGGGGGTGCTTTTGACTATAGTTACTCCCCTACCAGAGAGGGACCCAGCTCTGACGGAAAACCCACAGGTTTGGGTGCCAGGTACTCTGCTGGGCGCATCTCTGGTTTGTGCCATTTGAATGGACACCGGGCAGTGGCACAGGCTTGCTTTCTGGGTTGGGGGAGATGGTTCTCTGAGGCCTGGCCTGGTCCCCTGAAGTCCCCTTGAGGATGATGTCTCCTATCGTGGGCTTACGTGGGTGGGATCTTTTTAACTAGCAGGTCCCCCTGTGAGCACCTGTCCACCCCCAGGGTCTCCTGGGGACCATTTTCATGTGACACCAAGGGAGGAAAACAGTCCTGAGACCACAACCAGAGACGGGGGAGCAGAGAAGGCCAGGCAGCCACACGCAGCAGCCTCCGTAGCTGGCCTTCTGGTTTGGGGACTGGCTCGCTTCCTCGCCTGCTCCCTGGCTGGGTGGTGGGTGGTAGGTGTGGGTGGCTTGTTTGCTCAGGGACCGAGGCTTCGGGCTTTCCAAGAATAGTGCCCGAGGCCAGGCGCTTCCTCCGCAGAGGGTGACTTTGTTTGGAACAAGTGGCTCCCTTGGGGGCTGGTGGCCTCTCGTGGAGCCCAGGGAAGTGGGCACCTCCTACCTGGGTCCCCTGCAGCCCAGGGGGTGTGAGGCGGGAGGGATGGGATGCAGAGGCCTGGGACGTGGGCTCCTCTCCACCTGGGCCATGGCCTGCGGGCAGGAGGCCCTCGCTCTGAAGTCTCAGCCCGCCCCCGCCCCCAGCCATTCCTGCCAGCTGCAGAGCCAGCTGTGCACAGTGCCCCCTCCCCACCCTCCCGGCCAGGCTTCTCTGTGCAGACCTGACAGGAACCCAGGTGTACCCTCACGGGGGCCACTGACTTTTCGCTAGGGTCAGGCTCCCTCCCCAGGAATGGGCCAGGCCGGATCTAAGGTGGGGACACGGGACGGATGCTGGGCTCAGTAGACACCTGTGTCTGCGCCCTGCACGGAGGAGGCTGGTGCTGGGCCCGGCAGCCACCCACCTTAGAGGCTAACACGGTGCCCATCCTGCCATTCAAGGGCCAGCTCACCAGGCAGACCGTGCGCAGGGGAAGCTGATGAGGTGTCTCTCCGTCATCCCTTCCCCACTGCTTTGGGGGGATTTGCTCTGGGTTTTGATCCCCAAGACGCTCCCCCATCACCATCATCCCCCACCAGGGATGTCTTGAAATTGGATCAAACTGGGTCCAAATCTCAGACCTTCTAATCACGACCAGACAACTTAACTTTCTGAACCTCTGTTTCTTCCCCTTCAAGCTGGGCGTTCACCTCAAGGGGCTCCCACGTGGACAGTCCTGGGATGTAGCGCATGCCCAGCCCACAGAGAGCATCTGGCCTCTACAGAGAGCTGAGAGCTGGGGGGCTCCCTGGCCCTGTCCTGTCCCCAGCGATGCTGGCAGCGGGACCGACTCCTGAGTCTCAGGAAAGGGTTCCTTGCCACCTTCTCCTTTCCCAGCCTGCCCCGGGCTCTCTGCCCGCCCCCTGCCAGCCTCAAGTCCCTGCACCGGATTCCAGGGCTCCATTGGCATGCTCTCGATCCCCTGCCTCTAGGCATGACTGTCCCTCCACCCATGGCCAGCAGCACCTGAGGGTCCACCCCAGCCTTCACGCTGTCCCCACGTCAGCCCTGTCCTACAGGTGCTCCCCTCCCCCGTACCTTTGGTCTCAAAGGGGTGGTGGGGCGGCCTCCCGCCGTTCTCCGCCCGGTTCATGGTCTTGTTGTTCTCCAGCTCTGGCGGGGGCTCCGGGTACTCGCTCAGCTCCGGGATGATTTCTGTGGCGTCGTTCTTGAAGGCCTGCCACCCCTGGGCCTCCACCGCCCGGAAGGCTGCGTGCACCAGCAGGCAGACGAGACACAGGGCGAGAGAGAGCTGCATGGTGCCAGCTGGAGGAGGGCACCTGGCCTTCCAGTAGCACAGGCTCCGGTCCCCAGCCCAGGCACGTTTGCCTTTTTAAAGCCCCCTCTGCTTCGTGCCAGCCAATGACAGGCTGGGGCAGGGCTGGCCCCATCTTCCCGCAGCCCAGGGGGAGGGAACAGGGTGTGCTCAGAGCAAGCCCTCTCCAAAGACTTCTCCTCCGGTGCAGCAAACTCCCAAATTGCTGCCGGTGCTCCTGGTGACGGGAGGGGGTGGGGCGGGGAGGAAAAGGGGGGCCCGAGGACCTGCTCTCCAGCACCTCCTCTATGCGGGCGGCTGTGGTTTGCAGATATCAGAATGAGGCTCTGCTCTTAACCTCCACCTCCCTGGCCCCCGCGGGCTTTCTCAAAACAAACTTTGCACCAGCCTCACAAAGGAAGCTGCAGTGCTGAGTCCTCCCTCCCCAGGGCCGAGCCGCGCCGATCCCATTTCTTAGGGCCAAGTTCATTTGTAACCCCAACAAGTGGCCCTATGGTGTCAATCTGGCCCCCACTGACCCAGACAGAGGCAGGAGAGTGCCTTTAAAGAAATCTCATTGGTTTCCATTGCACGAGGCTCAACATCGACTCAGCTGGCCAAGAAAGCCCCTCTTGGGAGTTTGGAAAGCAAGAGAGGAAACTGAGGGCCACCCGCTTGGCTGGGGGGTGGGGATTCTGGGGACCAGGCAAGGCTCAGGGGCACTGGCGCTCAAAGAGGAAACCCCGGCTCATGCTCCTCAGAGATCCTGCGCACGGTGACAGGCACTTTCTGGCCAGGACACTCGCTGTGGCTTGCAGGCTGGTGTTGCAAAGGCGGGCATTTCCCTCGCCGGGCTGTGGGCAGGCATGGGGAACACAGAGCCCCTTTCCTTAGCCAAAGCCAAGGCCGGCATTTTTAGTGCTGAGCTTTTTTTTCTCCCTTGTCTGCCAGCCCATTACATGTTTCCAAACCAGCTCCGAGTCCTCTCTGG
Organism: Lasiurus borealis; assembly: GCA_004026805.1. NCBI lineage: Eukaryota > Metazoa > Chordata > Mammalia > Chiroptera > Vespertilionidae > Lasiurus > Lasiurus borealis. Next base: position 42,167 of record PVJN01004248.1, on the reverse strand, counting down.
GAGAGCTGAGCACATGCCCAGCCCACAGAGAGCGTCCACACACAGCTCTGAGCTGTGAGGCTCCCTGGCCTGGTCCTGTCCCCAGGGATGCTGGCAGCTGGACCGACTCCTGGTACCTTCTCCTTTCCCAGCCTGCCCACCGCCAGCCTGCCTGCCCACCTACCACGGGGTGCATTCCATGAGGTCAGGCCAGCCAGCGAGAAACCAAAAGGAATTGCTCCCGCAGCCCTGGAGCGGAACGAGGGGCCCGGGAGGGGCAGAGGCGGGGAGGAGGTTCACACCTGAGGTGCAGGAAGAGAAAGGAGAGGCAGCGGAAGCTTTCATTGCAGATGGACGGGGGAGGCCGCCGCTCCTGGCCCTGGAGGAGACGACGGGGAAGAGGGCTGCGGCTCGGGTCCCCTTGGTATTTTCACTGGGCAATGAATCAGCAGGCCCCACCTGCAGAGCATCTGCCAGGCCTCTGCCACCTGCCTCGACTTGTAAGTCTGTGGTGTCCATCTGCGGCCAGCGGTCCCTCCTCCTCTCCATCATCCATCACTCAACACATGAATGCAGCTGCTCTGACAGTTTTACAAGCCAGACAGAAGCCCCTGCAGGAAGGGCCCTCTCTGATACCTGCTTCCTTCGTCTTTCCTTCGGGGCAGACGAAAACAGCTGTGGCCATTGTTGGGGGTGATCTATCTCTCCCAACAGAGCCCTGGTGTTGGGAGAAGCTGGTCCTGCGTGCCCCCTCCCCTGTCTGTGACCCTCCAGCCTCCTTTTCCCTGGCCCTGGAATGAGAACCGTTAACCCTATGGTGGCCGGGAAACTGCCTTCTAGTCCTGGACTCTGGAGAGGGTCGTTCTGATGCCCGGAGACCCTGAGCTGGCGGGATTGATGCTGGAGCCCCACCTGCTGTTGGAAGCTGCAGGCCCATCGCAGGAACCGGAGACGCGGGGACCATCCTTGGGACACTTCTGCCACCTGCCGGATGTGGGAGGAGAAGCCGGCTACTGGAGGATGGTAACGGTCAGGATTTTATTTATTTCATTATTTTATTTGAAACCAATGTTTAAGAGAGAGAGTGATTGAAGAAGGCATTGGACTTGAATCTCTAAATTATCTCCAAACTTTTGACGTATTCTCTGCCAATGTAGAGCCATGCTTTCCGCAGATTGGCTCAGAGACAAGCCGGTTATGATGCCATCTGCTGTTTGTTTGTTTTAAATCCTCACCTGAGGATATGCTTCCTTTTTTGGTTTTTGTTTCTATTGGTTCTCACGGAGGGTATTCTTTCCATTCATTTTTATAGAGATTGGAAGGGAGAGAGGAAGGGTTGGGCCAGGGGGGTGAGGGGAGAGGAACATCAATGTGAGAGAGAACATCTATCGGTCGCCTTCCATATGTGCCATGCTGGGGATCGAACCTACAACTCTTCGGTATTGGGAACAATGCTCCAACCAACTAAGCCACACTGTCCAGGACACCATCTGCTTTTTTACTCAACATCAATCCAACTTTATATTTACCCAGCCCACAAGCTTGTCTTTCAGAGCTAGACAACGCTTTAGGAGGCAGGCCCCTAGGGGTTTAGCTGCCTTCTGTGGTGGGTAGTTTAGGTTACATCCAATCTTCCCCTATCCTCAGTAGGGTTGCTATGAACATCCTGTACAAAGCAATCTTTCAAATTAAACTTTTGAGATAATTGTAAATTCACATGTACTTGTAAGGAATAATTTTTTCTAGGATATACTTAATAGTGGCTTCCTCTGAGGAGGATTCAAGGTTTGGGGTAGGAGTCACTTTTCATTTATAAGCCTTTTGTATTGTTTGAATTTATTACTATGTGTTACTTAAAAATGTTTTAAAAGTTATACTTAAAGAACACCTTTACCAGTGTTACATCTTTGTGTTCTGCCTCAAGATTTTGTGTAAAAATAGAAAGATTATGTTGCCACGGCGGTCTGACAAATAATGAGTTAGTCTGAGTGCCTCTAAGAGTTAGTCTTAAGAGTTAGTCTGGGTGTCCAGACTTTGGGAATAAAAGCACTCAACTCTGAGTTGTTTATTCAGAGAGAAAAAGGCAGTGCTTATGGGAGGGGGGATCACCCTAATGGTGGGATTTAAAGCGTCTGGGGTCGGGGATATGTTTTGGGACTGTCCCTTTGCAGAATAACAAATCCTAAAATGCCACCCAGTCATCTTCACGTGAGGCCACCTTGAGACTGTCACCCTAACCCCCTATTTTCTTAGACCATAAATCTTACCTCCCTCAGTAGGGGATGGGCCCTTGCACTCAAGAATATTCCAGTCTATTATACCTCAATAAATCTGAATTTTTTAGATGAAATAAAATAAAAAGACTTGCTAACACAGGACATTTCTGGTACTGGAAGGATGCTCAGCAACTATCTACTGTCCAAACATAATCAGCGTGGAACCTATAACTAGCTCAGAAGGGCCAGTTTTTAGATGATGCTTTTTAAAAGTTAGAAAAAGCAAACATTAAAGGTAAACATAAAAGCAACCAACTGTAATAAGGACCAAAAGAAGACCATTTCTTGGTAATATAAGACATTTATTTTGGTTACAGTATTAGTATTTTAACACTGATTTGTGATATAACAGACATTAAACTTCTTTTAAAAACAAACCTTCCCCCTTTCTGTCCAGAAAATTCACACTTTTACAATCAAATTACCCTGAAAGCTGACAGGAGGGAAGGTAAGCTTCCAGCCAATCTGCTCTCTCCGCCAGAGACGGCCTCTAACCCAGAGTAAAATCTTGACTTGGAAGGACCGTCATTGTTGACTCTTCAGTGATACTTGACACCAGTTTTACGACAGGAAATCTCCTGCGAGAAAAGCTTATATCTTTATCATAAGATCAGTGCTGATTCTGATGAAAACATTAGCATCTTAACATTAACTTGTGACACAAAAGGCACCAACGTTCATTTTCGAACCATCCATCCATCACCACGGGTGGGACGCAGCGCCACCTGCCGGCCACTATATTAGGACATACCCCCGAACTTCCCGGTGGTGGTCAATTCCCAGCGGGGATTCTTAGGAAACCCTAGTGTCGGAGCCAAAGGGGCCTTTTAAAGAGTCCCCTTGTTTTGTAGATGCTGAGTGGCAGGGAAACAGACCCACCTATGGCATGTGTACTGCTTTAGATAGAGACGCTTAGTGCTCTAATTTGGGGGTCTGCTAGTCAAAGAAAGGGGTCAGGTCCAGGGGAGGGAGTGAGGGCACCCTGAGTTCCTATTCCATCACTTCCCCGGGATAAAGCTGTCCAGGAACAGCTTCCCTCAGCGCTGGGCACAGGTGGACTCTTACACGACAGAATTTGGTGTTAAAGAACTAGGAGCTAAATCATGTGAAGTAAATATGGGGATTCTGAGACTAAAAACTATCAAGCATTCCAAGTTACCAGCATAAAGTAGTCCCAAAGTAGAGGCAGTAATGCTCCCCCTGACGTTTTCCCCTCGGGGCCCCACGAGCAGGCCTTCCAGGGCTCCCCAGTAGCTGTGGGGGACCGCTGCCTGGGCCACATGTCCCGAGCCTCTTCCAGAAGTGGAGCAGAGAGCTGTGACTTAGGGATGCGACATGTGTCCTGGGAGAAGAGTCATACATTCTAACCCAATCTTTTACTCCCTGTTCCTGGAGCACGGATGGCTTTGTGCCAACTTTGTCTCAGCCTCCACTAGACCTCCCTTGGCACCTCGGCTTGAAGTGTTGTACTCTGTCCCCAAAGCTAACCCACCCTTGCACACATGGGCTGGGTCAAGGGCAGGTGCAGCACACCTGGACATGGCCGGGGGTCCGGGGAACAGGAGGGAAGGGCTCATTTCTTGAGAAGGAGTGTCGTATGAGAGACTGAATTCAGCTTCAGGAAGCAGCAAACCTGAACTATGGCATCAGTTCTGCCTAAAACTGGGCAATGTAGGGGGTCATGTCCTTAATCACCCTGAACCCCAGCTCCTTTTTCTTTTAAGGTAAATGAATACATGAACACCCACCAACTAGGGTTATTGTGAGGACCACGTTAGATTAAGCGGGAGGGTTATCTGAAAACTGAGGTACAGCGTTTCGATGATGGCATTTCACTTGGGTGGCTCTATCTGGGCAGGCAGCATCTGAAAAAGATCCTGGTTTGTTCGGGGCCGCTGTGGTCACAGAGAGACGTGCAGTCCAGGCTGCACAGTGCTGCCCCTGCTGGTCAGGCTGCGCAGTTGCTGCCCCTGCTGAGATACAGAGACCTTGACACCTTGCGAGTGAGTTCCAAAGGCACGCCTGCTTCTTGTCCTGGCAGAAAGGTCCTGGTCGACTGAGAAAGGCACATTCCACACCTCCACGTGTTAACCCTGCCTGGATTTACATTGAAAACAGCTTTACATATTCCACAAAAGTCCCTGATATTTCATTTCAGGCAAGACTCCTTTGCAAATCTTTGCAAGTGATCCTACCACAAATTCGGGATTCTGGGAGCTTGATACACCCACCAGAACAATGCCCTACATATATTTGGTGCTTAAAAAAAAAAAGTTTAATTCCACAGACTTCTAACAGACACCTATGTGCTGGGTGTTGGGGGCATGGCTGTTTGGGAACCTGTATACAGCACTGTATCACTTTCCATGACAACAATCATGCAAAGTTCTAACCAGACTGCTGAAAAGAAATATGGCATCAATTCTGCCTCAATGGGCACACACATGTGTGAGCTAGTGCATTCCTAAAAAAAAGTTGTGTTTTTTTTTATTTGTGTTTTTGTTTGTTTGCTCCGCCACCAATAAAGCCTCCATTTGGAGGCTCCGTCATGCTTCATTTCTGCCTGGCTGAGTCATTTTTGCTCCAAAGGGCCCAGGATCTTTTCTGGCACCAGAGAGCCATAAGAATGAGCTGACCGTGGGCAGGGTGTGAGCCTGGGACCGTTCATCTCCGTGCTCGTCCATCCTTTGGCTGTGTTCCTGAGACACACACCCCCATACACACACACACACACACACACACACACACACACACACTATAATTGGCCAACTTCCTCCTCCTGTTCTTGGAATAGCAACCGAGACGAAAAGCAGCTAGCGCGAGTGGCTTGGGCTCGCCAACACTATAATTCAGGACAAAACCCTTGTAATTCTGCAAATGGTGGGGTTTTTAAATAGGCTGGCCTTCAACACCCTGTTTTCTAAAAAAGAAAAATAAACCGTGCCCAAGGCATCGCTCTTCTAACAAACCAGGTAACCGAGAGCAGTCCCCGGGAAATATCCCCGTGGACTCGGACCTCAAGCCACCCAAGGGTCCACGGTTCCGTTTTAGAAACTGCTGACTCAGGACAGACCTCCAGGGGAAATGGTTTGCCTGCCCGAGGGTTTCTTTGTCTGCCTAGGCATCTTTCATCTTAAGGAAACAGTTCCAATGTGGTCTCTCCGTGGGGATTTCACCCACTAACAACCGACGGCTCCCCCGTGCCGGCTTCACACTTCACAGAGTGCCTCTGCCTACAAGCAGGGGATGGGCGGCTGCCAGGAGCCAGGGGAGACGCATGGGGGGGAGGGAGGGTGGGGCCCGAGTTTGCATAGTTCCTTTACAAAGGCTCGAGGTGCTCCAGTCCCCACTCAGGACGGGACCCAGGGGGAAGGAGTGGGGAAAGTGAGGAGGGCCCCTAGGAGCGGCTCAGGCCGCACACTTCCACAGCCCTGCCCCGGCTCATCCAGAAGCATGCACGTCACAGGCCTTCCCACTCTGCGACCCCACCTCAGGGAGAGGACACCATAGACCGCAGGCACAGGACACACCAGGGAGCAAGACTGTCCCTTAGCAAGCTTCTTTATGTGTTCCCCAGGGGGGGAAGAGGCCCAGGGCTGTGTTGGAACAGATTTGTGGGCAAGTGCCTGGTGATGCTGGGAGCAGGGTACATTGTGTTTCCTAATCGTGGCAGCTAGGGGCACCTCTACCAGGGCTTCCCCTGTCCAGCCTCTAGCGAAGAGGCAGCGGGGTGCCCTAGAGTTTCAGCTTCCCCTCCTTGACTAGTCTGTCATTGAGCTGGCAGAGCTGGGCCAGGAAACCGTCATTGGGGCCGATCTCACGGTTCTGTCTCACGATGCTCAGGGCAGACTTGACATCCATCTTCTGGCGCATCATCAGGTATGCGATGACGAGAGTTGGGGAGCGGCTATACCCCTCACGGCAGTGGACCAGCACACGGCCTGTAAGAAAACGGGGTGACACGGTGAGCTGGGGCCATCCAATCACACTATGCATGACTCTAGTCAACATTCTGCCAGCAGATGCAAAGGACAAGGACAAGGACAAGAAGGTACCCTTCTGTACCCGCCAGAACAGCTCAAACGAGGAAGACAGAAAACGCACAGCGTCAGTGAGGATGCAGAATAGCCAGGACTCTGCGTGTAGCTGGGGAGGGGGTGCAAGTTGGCACATCGCTTTGGGAAACTGAGAAGCAGTATCTCCTCAAGCTGGACCCACGCATCCCCTATGGCCCAGCAATTCTGCCCCAGATCCAGGCCCAGCAGGAATGCGCACCCGCGTTCACCAAAAGACATGCCCCAGAGCGCTCAGAGACAGCACTCTTCACAACAGTCGCAGTGTGGAGACTCCCCAAGGCTCATCAATGGCAGGATGGATAAAGAACAATGTACAATCCCCCAGCACGTCAAACTCGCAGCTGGCATGCCACATGTTTGACATGCTTGATTAAGTTATCAGAAACCATGTGGATGAAACACACCAATAGGGTGTGTATGATGCCACAGGTTAGGAGAGCAGCCAGGCTGATGTATGCCGTTAGAAGTCTAAAGAGTGGTAAAGAGTTAGGAGCAGAGGGATTTAAAACTGCACACGTGGTAGACTTTCTGGGGTGCTGGTTGTGCTATTACCTCTTGATCTGGGGGGTTGATATGTGAGTGTGTGCAGAGTACTGATTTACATACTTGTGACATGGCCACTTCTCCATTACGAATCTTGTATTTCAGTCCAGATCAAAACATGGAAACAACCTGACTGTCCATCAATAGGCGAATGGATAAACAAATTGTGGTACAGCTGTATGACCAGATACTACCCAGCATTAAAAAGGATTCGCTATTGCTCCATGCAGCAACATGGACGAAACACAAAGTACTTATGCCGAGTGAAGGCGGCCAGACCAAAAAGGCCTGCGTGCTGGGTAGTTCCATGTATATAAAAATCTACCGAATGTGCTGGTGTCCAGGGAGAGAAAGCAGATCAGTGGTTGCTTAGGAATGGAGGGGACAAAGGGCGGAAGGGAGCGGTCACAAAGAGACAGAGAAAATGTGGGGGGTGATGGATATGCTCACTGTCTTGGATGTGGTGACAGTTTCACAGTGTATACACATGTCAAAACTTACCAAATTACACTATGTGTGGTTTATTTAATGTCAGTTATACTTCAACAAAGCAGTTAAAAAATAAAAGGAACCCAACTCTCAAATGCAAAAACAAAGACAAAAAAAATCAAACACACCATTTCATGGGGCCCCAAATGGCCCACAATGCCTTGCAGCATTTGGCCCTCACCTGACAAGGTTATCTCCTCCTCTCCCTCTTCTATTCCTAGTGCCCTGTCCCCCAAAACACAGCTTTGTTTTCCCAATGCCTTCCAAAGCAGGAGGGGGAGCCCTCCACTTTCCTGCCCATTCTCTCTCTGGCCAGCGTACCCTAAGTCCTCAGAGTGGGGTTTTCCCTGCCCGGCCCTGCTCATGGGACCAGCTGCAGAACAGCTGCCTCACCACCGGGAACACTCAGCCCAGCCAGGGCTCCCAGGGCCAGTGTGGCAGAGGAGGGTTCAAAGCCCATCCTTCCAGGCCTGACCCATATGCCACCTCCTCAGGGAAGCCTCCCTTGATCATCGGGGCTGCAAGTGACTGTTCCCTCCTGAGCATCCCTGGACCTCTCCCTAACTCTCCAAAATGATGGGCCCCTGACTCCCCAAGCCCCGTTCACTGTGGGAGGACAGCGAGGGTCTGTTGCCTCACTTGGCCATGGCCAATCTCAGATGCATTGACACTTGGCATGAGAGCCCACGGAATTCATTCAGGTCACCTCTTCAGGAATCACTAAAAGAGTCCCTGCTGTGTGCCCAACACTACATCAGGTGCTGAGGAGACAGACAAGTGATGCAGAGGACCAGCCTGAGGGCAGGTGTCATGGAGGAGAGGACAAAGGCCCATCACTAAAGCTCACAGGAGGGTTTGCCAGAGGACAGCGTCAGGAGAGACAGGGAGAACTTTCCAGACAGATGACCAAACCTCGGCTTGCAAGCCACATGCGGCTCTTTGGCACATTGCATGTGGCTCTTCCACAGAATACCACGGCCTGGGCGAGTCTATTTTGAAGAAGTGGTGTTAGAAGATGTTTAAATTTAAAAAATGTGGCTCTCCAAAGAAATTTCAATAATTGATATTGGCTCAGTTGACTAATGAGTTTGCCGACCACTGTCCTAGGCCCTGTGAGCTAAGGCCGGTGGATCACGAAAAGGCAGGGCGTGTTCCTAGCGGTATGAAAAGGGGAAACAAAGTCAGAGAACTCTAAGTTCCCTGACTGGGTGCCCAACCCAAACACAAGAGCCACACCCATCCCCTTAGCTGGGACCCTTGTTCTCATCCACACAGGAGCGAGGAACAGCTGGAGTGGGGGGGTGACCCAGGCAGGACCCTGACGACCCTGGAAGGCCTGAGGGCAAAGGCTGCACATTCCCCTGGAGCTCAAACTTCCCTCCTGGGCCCCGACCTCGAGATAACCAGCGTCTAGTGAAGGTGATCGTTTCCGTGGGGAAGCTGCTGGCAACAGAAGGATGCGTGTGGCAGAGGCAGGCCAGCATCGGGGGACAGGGTCGATCACACCTCAATGGGGGCCACTTCCCCCGGGTAGTTTTGGGGTGGGGAGGAAGGACGAGGCTGGAGGCAGCATGAAGGTGAAGACAGCTGCTGAGGGAAACAGCTGACAGCAGAAAGGGCAAGCGGCCCAGCCCACTCAGCAGAAAGCTGCCCCTGGCCTTCTAGCATTTCTCCCGGGCATGCCCTGCCCAGCTGGCAGCACCTCAGCAGCTCTGCTGCAGCCTTACCTTAACATTTGGGAGCTGCGGGACGCGTTTAAAATCCGACTTGAAGATTTGGCGTGTGGGCTGCCGTGTGCGGACCCCCAGCCTAAGCCAATCACGGCTACCCATTCCCCTCAGCAGGTACTCATATCACCCAACTCTAGCCCGTGAGATGTGAGGGAAATCGCACTGGAGGATTTCTGGGGAATGTTTTATTTGCTCTTAAAAAATGAGAGAACCTGGCTGGTGTGGCTCAGTGGCTGAGCATCGACCTATGAACCAGGAGGTCATGGTTCAATTCCCGGTCAGGGCACCTGGCTAGGTTGTGGACTCAATTCCCAGTGGGGGGCATGCAGGAGGCAGCCAGTCAATAATTCTCTCTCATCACTGATGTTTCTCTCTCCTTCTCCCTTCCTCTCTGAAATCAATTAAAAAATATATATATTTGTTAAATGAGAGAAACATGCGGAAGTGATGGCCGCTGCACCTTTTGCTGCGTTTTGTCCTGTTGGGAAGTGGTAACCAGAATGCTGCAGCATCTTGGGACCCTCAGGGGGGTGCCCAACACTGAGGGTGGCAGAGAGAGGGGGAAAGCACCCCGTCTGATGCTACCGCTGAGCTTCTGAATCAAACAGCCTGGAGCGCCGGCCCCTCAGCACTTCTTACCATGGGAAAGAAATCTTCCTTACTGAAGCTCTTAGAATTGGGGGGGCTGGGGAGGGAGAAGGGGGCAGTGCTGGCAATGAACGCTCTTGTCAAAGTCAAATCAAACACAAAGACCCTGAGGCCGCCACTGTGTGAAAGGTTTGTACATCTTGTCACGTGGGGAGACTTAAAGCTCTCAGTCATTCATCACAGGAGACAGGAAACAACAGGTTTGCCAAGAAAAAGTCCAGCCTAAGCCACCTCCCTTTGGAGGGAAAATCAGGGACATCTAATACTTTCAAACAATGAAGATAAATGAACAGTTTTACAAAAGCTGCCTCCCAGTGCTTCCTGGGGGGGCAGGTTCCTTACCATTGTTCTGGGCCAGGGCCTGGTCAATGAAGTCTGCGGCCCTTTCAAAGTAGGCGCTGAGGTTGAACTCCTGCGTGTCGTTGGCCTTGATGCCCAGGTAGGTGATGCCCGTGTCCTTGTAGAAGCTGGCGTTGGTGTTGACGTGCATGAAGGACCTGCCCTCGGCTGCATTCAGGACGTGGGTGATGCCCAGTTTCTGCAGCTTTGGGATGTCTTGAGCCACAGACCTGGGCAGGGGACATCAACAGGGGATGCTTAACGGGCCAACCGGCAACCCCAGGGGGAGGAGGACGGAGAAGATGCGCAGCCTCTTGGCAAACAAGAAACCCTCGGGGCTCCGGTCCTGCCAGAGCTTCTCCTCAGCTGGCGCCCCTTGCCTCTGACCCCAGCTGTATCTAATTACCAGGAGCTGCCCCAAATAGACCGGTTCATGCCTGAGCTGTCCTGCCTAGAATGCCCTTCTCTTCCTGGGCACGCAGCCTCTCGTTTTTCACCTCTCTCTGCAGCACCGGCGTTTCTCAGTTGCCTCCCTTCCTTTGGGCATCGTGCTCCCTATACCGCGCAGGTGGTGAGAGCCAAGCGGCCAAGAAGGGGCTCGGGAGCCACACTGCCTGAGTCTGAGCCCAGCCCTGCCACTTCCCAGCCAGGCAACATTGAGCAAGTCACTTCCCCTTCCTGTGACTCGGTTTCCCTGTCTGTAAACTGGGGATGAGAACGGCACCTGACCCCTGGGATGTGTGAACGCAAAATGAGGCCTGTTCTATTCTAAAGACGGACACTGAGTCCGTGCTCCTATTTCTACACTTGGCTGTGCTCATTTGTTTGAGGTCCGGGCAGTGAGCTCTGTGAAGAAAGAACTGTATCCGCTTCAGGTCTGGGTGCCCAGCACCTGCGGTGGTACCCGGCCCCGTGTGGCTGATGAATGAACTTGAGGTCCATCAGCGAATAAATATGCCCGGCTGCCTCCTCCCGGGAAGGCAGCCCCCTCCACTCCCCCAGAGGGATCCTTCCTGCCACAGTCCCCTAGCCACGTTGCTGATGCTTCCCTGGGCGAGGAAACACTTTAGGAGCCATGGCCCCAGCAGGACTTACGGGGCTTACAACACATGAGAAATGAATAGTCAAAGGGCTCCTTTATTTCATCTCACAACAACGTCCCCACTCAGAGAGCCTTTTTTATGCGAGCGAACGCCCTGTCCTACAGGATCTGCTTTGCCTGTCACAGCCTGTGAGGAAGCAAGGACAGAGCTTACACTCCAGCCTGACAGGACAGCAGAAGCGTGTGCGTGTGCTCACGTGGGCAGCTGAGCAGCCGAGCTGGGAGGAGACCTCCTTTCTCCTGACACCAGCTGCTCTGTCTTCCCCCTCACTCTGCCTCTCATGCCCACATCACTGCAAATCCCGACACCCGGGAAACGTGGCTCCTCCGGGCTCCTCTCTGCCCTCTGAGCCCTGATCGGGAGCCCGGGTTTTGGTAAGGGGCTCCCGATGGGTAGGGGAACATTAGGTACTCAGTCAATCCTCTCCTTCTGCCAGGCGCCCGACACGCCCCGGGCTAAGTCAAGGTCAGGCTTGCTTAGAGGGCAAGGAATGTGTTTTCTACCGCGGCCCTCAGCACTGGCCGCTCTCGCCGGAAACCAATCATCGTCTCACTAAAAGAGAGTGTGGACAAGGAACCCGAAAGCCTGGTCAACCTTGAAGCTCTGAAAGGTCAAAGCCAGCCACTCCCTATCTAATTGAGACAAGGAACTTCCCCATCAAATAATCATGTCAATCCTTACTGATAAGATAATCTACTTGTTATTGGAATTGCCTGCTTCAGGGCAAAGGGTGTATCCCAAACCTGAATAAAAAGGATGGCAAAGCCAAAGGAAGGGGGTAGTCTTTCCACTAGAGGAAGGCTCCCACCTGGCCCCCCAATATCGTCAAATTAGTGCTTTTCTAGTCTCTCTTTTCATTTGCATGCGGCCTCCTCCAGATCCCGAACCCTGAACCGGGAACCCTGAACCACTCGGGACGTGAAAGAGGTTCCCACACACTCTGGCTACCGCCAGACGTTCACAATCTCAGTGTCCAGATAGGAAGTGGTGAAAAGGGAACGTGCCAAACTGCCCAAGAGATCAAGGTCTCCGAGGGTGCCGCTTGCTGCTTGGGTGGCTGAGAGGCAGTCATCCTCATAACTCTGCAACCACTAAAGCCTTCCACTGTGACCTGAGGGCTCTGTGACCTCTCCCTACTCATGGCCCTTTATGCAACCATAAACCAGGGTCCTCCTTACAAACCAACAATAACACAACTCTGAAGAGTTACTATCATCCATCTCCTTCCCCTAATACTAACACTCAGTAAATTTACCATTAGCATTACTGTCACTGCTATGAAGGAGCACTGCACACTGCCTGACCCACAGGTACTCAATAGAGCCAGTGAGTGATGCAATGAATGAGGCTGGGGCCTGCCTTAGGGACCCCTTCAAGTTCCCGGATGACCCCCATTTCTGTGGTAGTTCGTGGCTTCAAGTCCTAGTCCAGGACCCAGAGGGTATTGACATGAGAAAGATCCTGTCCTCACACTCCCTCAACCACTTGCTTAGTTGCCACTCTGTGTGTGTGTGTGTGTGTGTGTGTGTGTGTGTGTAAAACAAGAGGAGGGGAGGTGTTCTGGGTTTCTAAAATGCGGTCCCGGGCCCAGGGTTCTCAGGGCCTTTGTAACCGGGTTCTCGGGGTCTTTCTGAACGCCCAGCCTGAGCCTCCAGCGCTGTGCAGGCCTGGCACTCTGGTCTTTACCCTGGGCTGGCATTCCAGCCCCTCTCAGCATTGCTAACTCTGCTCTCTCCCGCTGCTGAGAATTTCTCACTAGGAATCTGGCTGGCAGAAAATGAGAAAATCAATTTAAGAACTCTTAAGTGATACATAATGCATTTTCCTGCTCGTGACAAGGTGGAAAGCCTTTTCTTAAGGGATGGCTCAGATCCTTATGGGGGGCGGGGGTGTATCCTTGGATCATTCTAGAATCCGTGTAAAAATCAAACCCTATCTGGAAGGTGGGAGAGGATGCCCCCCTCCTCATTTGGAGTACATATTGCAATTCCCAGATCCGGACTGGCCCGGCCGGGGAAATGCTCCCCGCCCCGATTGTGACGTCAGCCCGTTGCCATGGCAGCGAAGGCAGCAGACATTCCGCGGTGACCTCACTGCAGAACCAGGCAGCTGTCACATGACGTGCCGGCCGGCCGGCCTGAGTCCGGCCGGGCGGCCGAGGCCACCTGTTCGCGAGCACGGTAGCCCGACCGCACCCCAGGCCGGGCGCCCAGCGGGAGGCGGCTGCGAGCCGCACGTGGTGCTGCCCGAGAGGCCCCGCAGGCTCGGCGCGCCTCCGGAAGGGAAGGACCACGCGCGGCTGGGGCGGGGACCAGCCCCTCCGCCCCCCGCGTGGGGGTGGGCGGCGACTCCAGCCCACGCCCAGCCCAGGCCCGGCCTCGGCGGCTCAGGCTCGGCTGCTGCTGCTCGGAAGGGGCGATCCCGCCCCGTCTCCCCCCGCCCGCGGCCGCCGACGCCCCCTCCTCCCCAGCTCCCGGGTGGGCGATGCGCTCCGGGGCAGGCCCCGCGGGGCCGCGGCTCGGAGCGGCGACTCACGCGTTGCCGACGTAGATCCGGGGGGTGACCTCGTTGCAGGGCTGGCTCGGGAGGCTGTAGCAGCCGCTGCCGTCCGAGAGCAGGTCATTGAGATCTTGCACCGAGAGCTCGAACGGGCCCGACATGGCGGCGTCCGGGCCCTGCACGCCGGGGCGGCAACCAGCAAGGGGAGAGCGGCCTAGTCAGCGGGGCGGGGGCTCCCCGAGCCCGGGCCCGCCCCTCCCCGCCCCGGAGGCGGGTCCGCCGGGCCCAGGAAGCCGCCGATCACCGGCGACCACACGCGATCCGCCGCCGCCGCCAAGGGCGCGCACCGCCCCGCGCCCAACGAACCTCCGGAAGCCCTGCGGGCGCGCCCCCCGCGCGGAAACGCCCGCGCCCCCGCGTCCGGGCGGGGAGAGGGGGCCGCCGGGGCGGGCCTGGCCCCCCGGGAATCGCCCTACGCTGGGAAGTGCACTCACTCCGGCGGATCAAAGGCGCGGCCCAATCAATAAACCTTCCTCTGCAGCCGGCTACGCCCGAGTGTGGCTCGTTTTTTCCCCGGATCACCGGGCTGCGCTCGTGCGCTCTGCCCGCCTCCTGCGTGCGCCCCAGCGGCCCTGGCACCGCCGGGAGCCGCCAAGCTATCCGCCCCGCTCGGCCCTCCGAGCCGCAACGTGCCTTGGACAGGCCCTGCGGTTCTAGAAGCCCCATTCGGGGGCACATTTCTTATCACGTTCAGGGAGGGTCCGCCTGGGGCATAACTAAAGGCGTGGGCTCTGTGCCTCCGGCCTGGGCACGCAGGTTCTGGGGAATCACTTACTCTCTCTGAGCCAGGGCGCTGAGAAACAGAGCCACCGGGACAATAATACTAGTTCCTAGCCCCTAGGGCTGGTGGGAAGAGTAAAGACATTTAAGGAAAGAGCCGGGCACTGACACTGGGCACTGAATAGGGGGGCTGGTTCTCCCGCTCCATCAGCAAATGGGTGAAGCGCCCCCAGGGCCACGCCCTGCGCTGGATGGAGATGAAGCCTGCCTTATAGTGGAGGCGAATCCACAGTGAGGCGGCTGCCCGCCCGCTGTGGCCACAGAAGGACAGACCATCCTTCACTGAGCTCTCAAAAGGAGCAAAAGGCACAGCCTCTGTCCTCCCCCGCTGCCGGGAAAAGGATAGGTTCACTCCCCCTCCCACCTCCCACCTCCCCCTCCTGCCTCCACAAAGCAGATGTGACTGACCCCCCGGGGTTCAGGAAACCCAGGTCTGAGCCCAGTTCTGCCTCTAACTTGGCTGCTGCTCTGGATTTCAGTTTCCTCTGAAACTGAGCAAAGTGACGAAATTGGACCGGATGATCATTCAGAGAATCATTCATCTCCCCCCAAAGGCTTATGGTCTCACACTTTTAGGGGAACCATGGCTGTGGAGGCTACTCAGCTTATAGCCTAAAGTATGTAAAACCAAGGCTGGCTTTCTCCACTTCCACACCCACCCCTAGTACCCCCACTCCGCCCCCCCTTACTCCCCATAGCGTACCTGGTAGCATCGGCACTCAAGGCAGGTGAAAATGCTCCTGAGGTCCTCACTCCTCATCTTGACTTGGTCCTGGGTTAGCTTACAAAAGGGAAGCCAGGGACAACTTGGCATGCTCTGCCGCTGCTCCTCCTTCCCTGGGACCTGTCCCTGATGTCACAACTGGGTAACTATGACAACCCATCATAGGGACAGCAAAGTACCTCACAGAGAAGCCTCGCTGCCTCATTTCTGAAGTGAGACTAGGAGGAGAAGATGAATAATTCCCTGGAGTATCTAGCCTACCCTGTAATCGTCTCCAATCACAGGCAGAGCACAGACTTCAGGAAGAAACTGGACTTTGGCAATTACATATCTCACAAGAATAGGATACAAATAGGTATGTGGGCAGTTTGGGTTGGACACTGCCATTCGGGGTTCAGGAAAGGGGTCCGCCTTAAGAGATACTGACAGCAAACCAGACCAGCACAGGGCTTTTGAGATTATGTGGCCTTATCTGCTGAGTCGGGTTACAAGGACATTAGCACCAGCGATAAAATCTACCTCTCATTTGATAGAAATGTTCATTTAAATTCTTTGTTTACAATATGTTTTTTTTTAAATATATTTTATTGACTTTTCACAGAGAGGAAGGGAAAGGGATAGGAAGCCAGAAACATCGATGAGAGAGAGACATCGATCAGCTGCCTCCTGCACGCCCCCTACTGGGGATGTGCCCCAAACCAATGTACATGCCCTTGACCGGAATTGAACCTGGGACCCTTCAGTCCCCAGCCCGACGCTCTATCTACTGAGCCAAACCGGTTTTGGCTACAATATGTTTTTATTGTTGTGTTTTGAGAGAGAAAGAGAGGAAGGGAGAGGGAGAGAGAGAGAAACATCATTGATTGGCTGCTTCCTGCACACTCCCCACTGGGGATCCAGCTCACAAGCTGGGCATGTGCTCTAACCAGGAATCGAATGCGTGACCTCTCGATGCATGGGATGACACCCAATCCACTGAGCCACACTGGCCAGGCTCATTTAAATACTTTATTTTTTTTTAAGATTTTTTTATTGATTTTTTTACAGAGAGGAAGGGAGAGGGATAGAGTTAGAAACATTGATGAGAGAGACATCGATCAGCTGCCTCTTGCACGCCCCCTACTGGGGATGTGCCCACAACCAAGGTACATGCCCTTGACTGGAATCGAACCTTTCAGTCCGCAGGCCCACGCTCTATCCACTGAGCCAAACCGGTTTCTGCTCATTTAAATACTTTAAGGCCAAAGTAAGATAGAAAGAGGACAGGGCTTCAGCACGCGATAGACAAGCCGGTCCTATGGGGAAAGGGAGCGGGAGAAGCTCTTCCATGGAATTCCAAGGACCTGTGTCTCTGAATTTCCCTCATGTCCAGCCCTTACCATCCTGACCTGCTCAGAACCCTTCGAAGATGTCAGTTTGGGAAATTAAACTAAAACTCCTGAACTGGATTAAGGTCAGAATTCAAAATGGTAATGTCGACGAACCAGGCTCATGGTCTAGAGCAGTGGTTCTCAAACCTTCCTAAGGCCGAGACCCTTGCATACAGTTCCTCATGTGGTGGTGACCCCCAACCATGAAATTTTGCTCCTGTTATGCATCGTGATGTAAATATCTGCATTTTCCGATGGTCTTAGGCCACCCCTGTGAAAGGGTCGTTTGACCCCCAAAGGGGTCTCGACCCACAGGTTGAGACCCGCTGGTCTAGAGTGTGAGGTTTTTCTGAGGCTGCTGAGAGGTCGCCTAGGAGATAAAACTGCTCTCTTTTATCCTCCAGTGAAACCTGCTGTGGATACCAAACCTCCAGTGGCACACACACATCACATTTTAAAACTGGGCAAGCTACAGGTATGTGTTCTAGCCATCTGCACATGTACCTCCCTGGGTTTTATCCGCGGTCCTAAAGAGGCCCCGTTTCCCAGAATCTTCCAAATACCCACCTAAGCGAAAGATTCGTGAATGCTCCTCCCCATACCCATCACCCCGAGTCTCCACTGGGGCCCTGGATTTGCCCTTTCCCGCTGCCAAACCAGGTGTGCTCGGCACCGTGTCGCGGTGACGTCATCATGGAGGGGTGGGCTTTCTCGCCAGGGTGAACAAAAGAGAATCAACAAAATCGAGTATGAAAACAAGAAACTGTGTCAGAAAATCGCCAATGCCAAGCGCGGCCCTGCCAAAGTGGACTGCTGGAACGAATACTTCTCCAAGAGGTAGCGTTTTTTTTCTCTTCATGTTATTGTTCAGTTTTAGTGCAAGTTTCTCCCGGGCGGGGGGAATACTGAGGGGAAGTTATCTTGAGGAATAACCAAAGACATGATGTTAAGGAGAACGAAAACTACCCAAAACAGGGAACTTCCCCAGCATTAAAGAGCATGTGTATCAGCTCAGAGACGGATTCCAGAGTCTCATTCAGAGTTTGTCGCAGGGAAGCACTGCCATGTGTCTGCAAAGTGGTGACCAGCGCTGGGACTATGACACAGCCTTCTTAAGAATCAGTTCCACAAATATCTCCTCCTGAGCTCAGCGCTGGCATACAGAGATCAGATATGTATTTCCTAATCTCAAAAGAACTCAGGTCTGATAGGGGATACAGTCATGTAAATAATAATGCAATGTGTTTTCCGATGGTCTTAGGCGACCCTGCTCGCGGTTCTCCACCTGTGGGTCGCTGCTGTAGAGCCTAAGACCATCGGAAAACACAGATACTTACATTACGATTCACAACAGTAGCAAAATTACAGTTATGAAGTAGCAACGAAAATACCGTATTTTCCAGCATATTAAGATAACTGGGCGTATAAGAGGTCCCCAACTTTTCCAGTTAAAATATAGAGTTTGGGATATACCTGCCCTTATAAGATGACACCCGGCATATAAGACGACCCCCGACTTTTGAGAAGATTTTCCTGGGTTAAAAAGTCATCTTATATACTGGAAAATACGGTAACTAATTTATGATTGGGGGTTACCACAACATGAGGAACTATATTCAATGGTCGCGGCATTAGGAAGGTTGAGAACCACCGAGCTAGAGGCAAGACCTTCCCTCATCAGAGAAATCATTCTCAATCCTGTTTCACATGATCCCTTAAGGGCGTTTACAAAATGCCACTTTTTACAAGCTGTACCCGAGACCAATCGACTGGAATCTTCTGGGGAGCAGTGGGGCTGAGAACCACTGATTGAGGCCGGCCAGTGCTGTGTCCATTTCCCAGGGTGCAGTGTGGTTCAGGAGGCACCCGGGGCCTCAGGGACCAGTGGGGACCGCTGGCTCCCTGTGCTCAGGCAGTTAGGACATTATGACTTCATTGCCCTCATGCCCATCCAGGAGGGGAATTTTATTTTTCACCAAGGTTCTGTGTGTGGTTTTTTGTGTTTGTTTTGTTTTGTGTGTGTGTGTGTGTTTTCAGCTTAAACAGGGAAACAAGGAACCGGAACCTAGTGAGAATCACCATGGAAAACCAGGGCATTCTGAAGAGGCTGGATGATCGCAAAACAAACTATGACCGAAAGCTGACGGAGATGGACTGGCAGGCACGTGGGGACACTGGGATATTCCTGTGGGTGCACAGAGTTCATCCGTGTTCAGACCAGAGTCTGTCTCGGGGGGGCCGTAAACCACAGAGGGCAAGATCAGGAGCAATGGTCCTTAAAAAGAAAATAATCAGTAAAAGAAAAGCCACTTAAAGGCAGCATGCTCGTTTCAGAAACATATCTGGTAGCATATTCTTCATCCCTCCACTCATTCCGAGAGGCTGAATGTCCGAGCAAAGAAAGAGGAAGGAGGGTATATAATCCCACACGTGGTGAACGTGCTTCATTTAGGGGTAACCTTTCAAGGAGTGGGGGTGAGGAGGAGGTGGGGGCGTACAGAGTGGCAATATTTTTCCAACCTCTACTCCCTGACTTAAATCTGGAAGCTTTTTCTAGCCGGCCTTAGAACTTCAACTCTCGCACCAACGTCCTGCCTTCGATATAAACCGTTCTGATTTTTTTTTTCCCTTCAAGAATTCAAGACGATATATGAAAAATACAACGAAGTATCTTCTCTCCGAAGATGAATAGGTATGTCTTACCCCGGCTGCTCTTTACTATCGAACATGGCGATCACACTTGATGCCAAAGCCCCGAGAACTGTCGAGTGAGGGGCCCGGTGTCGGTGATCCATTCAGAGACCTTCGCGAGCCCTGTCTCTGCTTTCTCTCCATTTACGTAGGAAATGACTGTCTTTTGTCATCAGCTTTGAGGCTTTACATGTCTAAGGGGAAGTGATTTGTTCCAAGAAGATATAAACAGGAGGTCTCGTGGCTTTAACGTTTTGCCAAAGTTACATTACAGGTCTCTGTCGCTATTCAAAAGTATTGTTGTGTTGGCATTTTGTATGATTGAATATTGTTAGTAACGACTAAGTTTGCCCCCGCCCTCCGTACCTCCCCCGCTCCCCGGGAGAGGGTTAAAGGGACACTTAGGGCTTTCCAAAGAATAATTCTGTATAATTGATGCTTCTCTCCCTCTCTCCCTCGCTTCTCCCTGAATACAAGGTTACTCACTACAGAACAGAGACAAGAGAAGGCCCTAGAATTTCTAAACCGCTTAGACTCTCAAGACATGCCTAAATGGCCAAATGCTCAATCTTAGGGATGCTACAATAAAGCTTGAAACACAAAATTGAGTAAGTTACATTTAAGGTACCCAATGGCTTTGAGTCCCATCCCCAAATGGAGACAGAATGGGGCAGGCAGAAGAAAAGAGGCGACAAGCATTTTTATTTGGGGCTATGAAAAGAAGTTTTTAAAAGCACCAATAACAGACAAAACAAAACAAAACAAAACAAAAAAGACGTTTTAATGGGAGAGAAGGAGAGAGACATAAACCATCATCACCATTCTGGGGGAAGAAAAGGTGGGGTGAGATGATCCAGCCACAAGTTCAGCTCTATCAAAATGGAAAACAGAAGCACACGAGGAAATTAGGGTTCAGACCACACAGAGAACGTATGCCATTAGTTCCCTGTGAATACCAGAATTGGGAAAGAATGCTTCGTTGGCTTTCCATGTACCGTGTTCATTTATAAGAAGCAGCAATGATGAAAACATAAAAAATACATTAAACCATATGGCAAGACAACACTGAGTGGCTTCTGTGACTGGTCATGTTGGTTGTGAGCCTGGCTTATTTTGAAAGACAGTAAATCTTCAATATTCTTTACCATAAACAAACTTTTTTTTACTTTATGCGATTTTTATCACATGTGTACCTTTGTGTAACTACAACCACTCAAGATAGTTAAATGTACCGTTATCAAAAGACTGTTGTCTTTTAGCCAACCTCTTCCTCCCATTCTTAACCCCTGGCAATCACTATTCTGTTTTCCATCTCTATCACTATGTTATTTCATGACTGTTAGTTACATCAGTGGGAGCATGCAGTGTGTATCCATCCTTTTGAGATTGGCTTTTTCCATTTCATATACACTGAGTGGCCAGGTTATTATGATCTCTGAACACATAATAATCTGGCCACTCAGTGTGTGTGTGTGTGTGTGTGTGTGTGTGTGTGTGTGTACATATATTTTAGAGGCTCAGTGCATAAATTCGTGCATAGGTGTGGTCTGGCCAGCCTGGAGGGGACATGGGCGGTTGGCCGGCCTGCCTGCTGGTTGAACTCCTGGTTGAGGGGACAAATGGCATATTAACCTTTTATTATATAGGATATAGACTGAGTGGCCAGATTATTATGTGTTCAGAGATCATATAATCTGGCCACTCAGTGTAATTACCTTAAGGTTCACCCAAGTTGTGTATACCATTAGTTCATTCCTTTTTATTGTTGACTAATATTCCATGATATGGATGTACCTTAACCATTTACCCACTGAAGGGCATTGGGTAGTTTTTAGTTTTTTTACTATTATGAATAAAACTACATACTAAGAACATTTGTACACAATGTTTCTGCATGAAAATAAGTTTGATATCTCTGGGATAAATATCCAAGAGTGCAATTGCTGGGTTGCATGTTAAAACCATTTAAAAAGGTACTACATCCCCGGCTGGTGTTGCTAAGTGATTAGAATGTTGTCCCGTGCACTGAAGAGTTGCAGGTGCAATTCCCAGTCAAGGATATGTACCAGGGTTGTAGATTCACACCCCCACCACCTGGTCAGGGGACGGGAGTACAGGAGGCAACCAGTTGATATGTATCTCTCACATCAAAGTTTCTCTCTCCCCTTCTTTCCACTCTCTTTGGAAAAAAGCAATGAAAAAAATATCCTCAGATGAGGGTTGTAAAATAATAAAATAAGTAAATAAAAAGGAACTACAAAACAATTTCCAGAGTAGTATACCATTTTATATTTCCACCAGCAATGGATGAGTGATCCAGTTTTTCCACATCCTCACCAGCATTTGATATTATCACCATTTTTATTTTAGTCATTCTAATACGTGTGTAGTGACATCTCATGTGGTTTTAACTTGCATAACTAATTAATGAAGTTAAACATCTTTCATGGGCTTATTCACCATCTGTTTACCCTCTTTGGTGAAATGTCTGTGCATATCTTTTGCCAGTTTTCTAATTGGGTTGTTCTTTTTTTTGAAATATTGAATTTTGAAAGTTCTTTATATATTCTAACTTCAAGCCCTTATTGGGATATGTGATTCACAAAATATTTTCTCCCCACCTATAATTTGTCTTTTTGTCATTTTCAGAGTCTCTCACAGAGCCAAGTATTTTAATTTTGATTATGTCCAATTTATCAAGGGTGAAAGTATTCTGTATCTTGACCGTATCACTGTCAATATCCTGTTGCTGCTATAGTTTTTGCATGTGGGAAACTGGGTAAGGCATACCCGGGATCTATCTATATGCTTATCACATACATATAAGTCTACAGTTATCTCAACATGAAAAGTTTAAAGAAAACGTATGTCCAAACATAAATCCCTTATTGAACTGGTTCCAGTTCATCTCCGTTGGAGGACCCATCACCATTCTTCTAGACATCCAGGTGAGAAGCCTGGTGTTCATCCTTCACTTCGCTGCCTCTTCCATCCCTTCCCCTCCCTACATATTTTCAAGCTACCAGTCCTACTTCTCCGTCTCTCTGTGTGTTACTGCTCATATTCAGGAGCTGGTGATTTACAACTATATTAGTGATGCAGAAATATGTCCCTAGCACTTTCTAAATTTGACACCTTCTGTCTGTCACTTGCCATTCCTTCCAGAATGAGCCATACTTTTAAACGTGGCATGCAAAGTATGTTAATATGCCCCTCCACCCGTGATCCCGTCCCTTCTGTCTCTTAGAGCCTTCCATCAATTAAAATTCTTAGTTTCAAGCAACAGAAACTGACTTTGATTTTAGTGAAATAATTTATTAAAAGAATATGAATTAACATAAAAAACTGCAGAGCCAAGCTTCAAGCTGCACATCAAGGAACAACACCCAAAATCTTGCTGTAGAACGGGTCTGGGGGCTACAGCCGTGCTCCACCAGAACTAGACCTTGCTGACCTGCAACTGCTGTGTTTGAAACGTCTCCATGGTCTCTGCCATTTTGTGTCACTAGCTCCCAACTCCAAGTCAGTAAAGGTATAGCTGATTGGTGTTACTCAGATCATATGTCCATTCCTTAGCTGCAAGGGAGGCTGAGAAAATGAGTGACTGGCCTTTCCCACATCTGGACACAGGTTCTGCTTCTCACCAGAATTCATAAGCTAAGAATTTTCCCCAAATTAGAATGAGGCTCAAAGGGCAGAACAAAGTAGAGTAAGAAATGTATCCGGGTTAATTCTACCAGAGAAAAAGTGCCTCTCATTTCTAAACCGTATGGTTCAAGAAAGGGCTTTGTACACATATGCTAGGTTTTAGTTAATAAATTGACGAGTGCTATCATTTTTTGGATTCATGATCCTGTTTGGTGGCATAAATGATGTAATAAGTGGGTGCAAAATTTTGATGGGCCGCATGTCTTAAAAGATGTATAATTACTTGAAATTACAATGGTACATACAAACATGATCAACTAATGTTTAACATTGCTGAGCACTGCCTGTGACGGACAAATGGTTGTACCTTTCTAAACCCATCTCCTGCAGGGATTGGAGTGGGTGGCAGAGGAGGTTACAAATCACTAGATCATGGATAGCAAACAGGGTTGACTCATTGGCTAATTCTGCTCAATTGATACTGGATATTGTATCCTGAAAGATAGGAAGCAGGGCCTCGATTCAGCAGGAGAGTGCTGTGATCGATTAGTAATGTCTGCCACGAGTGCAAGAATGGGCCATTGCAGCACTTATGCCCCACCCATAAGTGCCCTGGCCTAGAATAATCCTCTAGAGCTCACACATTCTCGGCTGTAGACACAGGCAGAGAATTTATCTGAGTTTGAAAGCCCAAGGTGGGGGGGAAAGGGTACACCTCAAGGAGCAGGTAATAAAGAGATTTATTGGTGTGGAGGCCCAGACTGACAGACTTTTGTGAAGTTTTGGCCCAGGAGCTGAGAATGTATAAACTAATAGCTCGAATGGCAGTTGGAATTGCATTCATACACATCCCACCAATATATATTTGTAAACAGATGCATTTTTTTCAACAACACTCTTCTGCTTTTCAGGAACAGGAGAAACACTTTATAAATGGACCTCTGCCTCCAGGCCCTATTCATTCTATTCCCGCAGACAGCAAACAGCTGTAGGCACAGCTTGTCTTAGGGGTGGGGGGAAGCTACTTGGATAGGGAAATACAGCCTGCCTGTGATGGACAAATGGTTGTACCTTTCTAAACCCATCTCCTGTAGGGAATGGAGTGGGTGGCAGAGGTTACAAATCACTAGATCATGGATGGCAAACAGGGTTGACTCATTGGCTAATTCTGCTCAATTGATACTGGATATTGTATCCTGAAAGATAGGAAAGCAAGGCCTAGATTCAGCAGGAGAGTGCTGTGATCGATTAGTAATGTCTGCCATGAGTGCAAGAATGGACCATTGCAGCACTTATGCCCCGCCCATTTAACAGCCCTGACCTAGAATAATCCTAGAACAGCGTGGAGTGAAAATATCCTATCAGACTTCCAAGACGGGAATCATGTTTCACTGCTTCATAATGTACGTAAAGAGAATTATTACCATTTCCTCTGATAAATATATAAAAACATCAAGAAGAAGAAATGTCTACGGAATAGTATGAAATACAAAATAACAAAAGTCACCTGCTGCTCACTCGCTGCTGCTCCTCTGGAGGGAAAGCATCCAGGTGGCACTGGCTAAGCGATGGTGAGGATCTCCACCCAGGAGCCTCCCTGGGGATTTTCCCAGAGTAATTCTGACCTGGTTTCTGCCTGAGGGCTGACTTTAGATCACAGCTCTCCTGTGAAACACACACAAGTTTGCATGTGCTGTTCTCACAGTGGGGCAGCTGCCCCTCCTGCCCTGGTTCTAAGTGAGGCAGCTCCAGACTAACTTCACTTGATAACCATCCAATATTCTGTAAGTGTAAAGCCGTCCTCATCCCTTTGCTAGAAAGGTCTAAAGAACGGGATCTTGCCTGGCTGGCGTGGCTCAGTGGTTGAATGTCAACCTAGTAACCAGGAGATCATGGTTTGATTCCCAGGTCAGGGCACATGCAGGCTCGATCCCCAGTGTGGGGCATGCAAGAGGCAGCCGATCAATGATTCTCTCATCATTGATGATTCTATCTCTCTCTCCCCCTCCTTTCCTCTCAAAATCAATTAAAAATATATTTTTAAAAAATAAAATAGCCGAAACCGGTTTAACTCAGTGGATAGAGCATCGGCCTGCGGACTGAAAGGTCCCAGGTTCGATTCCGGTCAAGGGCATGTACCTTGGTTGCAGGCACATCCCCAGTGGGAGGCGTGCAGGAGGCAGCTGATCGATGTCTCTCTCATCGATGTTTCTTAACTCTCTATCCCTCTCTTCCTCTCTAAGAAATCAATAAGATATATAAAAAAATGTTTAAAATAATAATAATAATAAAAGAATGTGATCCTGTTAGGCGAACCTACCAGGTTAGTGAACTAGATAGAAAGTTGCAAACGTGTCCTTGTGTACCGAGGCAAAAATGGAAATTTCTAAACCTTCTTTCTCCATGGCGCTTCGCCCTTAACCTGGCTGCCTTTTTTTCTCAGGCGGAAAAGAGCTTGAAAATGTACAAGTGTAAGAGCCTCTTGTGAGTATTAGAAGCTGCAGCCACACTGCATGTTACTGTAAATTCTAGCTATGAAGACATTCCTCACTTATAGGTCAATTATTTAATAGGTGGCCTCAATTATGGAACCACAAAAAGAAGGAAAGTACAGCATAGTGATTAATGGTCGTCTCCGGTACTAGGGAGACGTGGGGCTCAAGTACTACAGCTCTGCCATTTATGTAAAGCTGGGTGAGCCTGAACGTGTTATTTAAACTTCCTAAGCCTTGTTATTCTTATTGGATAACAGATGATAGAATCTTACGTTCTAGGCTTGGAGTATTTGTCAAAGTAATGTACCTAAAGGCCTCAGCATTAGCTCCCAGCACAGAATAAAGACACACGTTGGCTATTAATAAGAAATAAAATTCTCCGAGCAGCTAAGATATGTCACAAATCCTGTATGACAGTTTTGCTCAGAGATAGACCATTAGCCACTCACTCAGAATCTATATACAGTGGTACCTCAAGATACGAGTGCCCTAACGTACGAGATTTTTGAGATACGAGCCGTCGAGGGAGCGATTTTTGCTTTGAAATAAGAGCAACATTTGAGATACGAGTAATCGCGAGGATCGGCCAGCTGCACACGACCCACCAGTTTACCGAGACTCGAACATCTCATAGTTTCCCACGCCTCAAGGTTACGGAATGAATTAAACTCGTATCTCGAGGTACCACTGTAATTTGATGTCCACAGTCAGGACTGCTATATCCCGACTCAGGACACAATTTCGACAAGAGGGATCAGCTGGTTTCCCGTGATCTCGCACGCCAGGAACCCCTATCATCTGAAGGTAGGGACAGGCAAGAACCAGCACACCTGTCAGTAAGAAGAGGGACACGTGGTGGATCAGAACCCATTAAACAAAGCAAGGGACTCGGTGGTAGGAGTCTCAGGGTATTTAGAAAGGGGAAAAGCAGCCTTACCTTCCCCGAGAGTCCCCTGAAAACATCTCTCTGTCCGCACAGCACAGTAATTCCCGGACAGGGAAGTGTGCCTCAGTCTGCTCTGGAAGTTCATGTACGCTCACTATTTCAGAAGGCAGAGAAGCAAGCTTTCCAGTGCCCGGCAAGCCCTTGCCTTCAACAGGGTGAAAAGCAACATTTTGAGGCTTAAAGACAGGGGAACCTCAGTGGCATGGGAAAACCCCCTTGGGTAAAGCAACTCAACTTCCAACAGAACTGGACACGTGAGGTGTCACCCTATTTCTAAAGCATACATCCCTGCAGGTCAGCCCTGTACCAATTCGCCACTCCCATCCCACAAGACAATGGCTACGTAACTCTGGCACAAAGAATCAGGGTCAACTTGCCTGTGACACTTTTAATGAAGGAAATGTGTCCTTTTGTGACCTGCCCCCTTTCAACTCACGTTTTCTGCTCCAGAGGGGAAGAGTGGAAAACAACAGATAAAACACCAAGAAACGGGACTTCCCACGTATGCTCTTCTGGATGGTGGAGTTCATGGAGAATTCGGCCCCTCTCCATCCTTGGGGGTCCTTGATGGTAACGTGGCTGGACGAGGTGGGCTCCCGGGTCTTCTCCAATGTGGGTGTTCGAGGGTACAGTTACCTGACCCAACTCACGGGAACCCAGTGAGCGTCCTTGCTCAGGTTCTCTAAGAGAGCTCTGAGCTGGCTGCACGCGCTCTGCAGATCCTCCCTCACCAGCACAGCGTCCACCAGGTGCCCGTAATGCTGGTCTATGAAGGCGGCGGAGGCCGACATCTCTCGCTGCTCCTCATCCTGCAAGGACAGGGGCAGTTATGGAGCAACAGGGTGGTTCTTCCCTCAAACAGAAAACCGACACCTGTGCCCTGGGCAATGTCCCAAGCTCTAATTCTGATGTGATGAGTGATGACTATGATCCATGAATAACCAACTGTGTACACAAAGAACAGAGTGAAGTGAAAATAGCCTATCAGACTTCCAAGAAAGTGAATGGGCAGGAGACAAAACCATTCGTTGTTCAGTCAGTCATTCACAAAGTATCTGCTCAGGACCTGTTAACTGCAAGCTATGATATGAAGTGATTTGAGGGGGAGGGGTGGGATGCTGATTCTATATCTGTGTCAATATCACATGTCCTGTCCAAAGGTATTTCCAAAGAAGTGCTACTATTGTGTTGCATGGCAATTTGGTTAAATACTTACAGAAATGACCTATAAATAATAATAAAAAAAAGCATTTCTGGCCCCATCGGCGTGGCTCAGTAGTTGAGCATCAACCTATGAACCAGGGGTTGCGGTTTGATTCCCAGTTAGGGCATATACCTGGGGTTGTGGGCTCAATCCCCAGTGTG
The DNA here is from genome assembly GCA_004026805.1 of Lasiurus borealis. Lineage (NCBI taxonomy): Eukaryota > Metazoa > Chordata > Mammalia > Chiroptera > Vespertilionidae > Lasiurus > Lasiurus borealis. Next base: position 14,406 of record PVJN01004248.1, on the reverse strand, counting down.
GGGCAGGCAGGAGGCAGCCTATCAACAATTCCTTCTCATCTCTGATGTTTCCATCTCTCTCTCCCTCTCCCTCCCTTTCTGAAATCAATGGGGATAGGAGGAGAAAAAAGTCAAATAAGGAACTCTAATGCGCTCTGAAGACTTCTAAGTTCATGCTATAAAACTGAATTTTTCTTTTCATTTCCTTATACCAGGGCCAAACACAAGACACTAAGTAGAATTAAGAAAGTGCTGGGCTAAAACCAGTTTGGCTCAGTGGATAGAGAGTCGGCCTGCAGACTGAAAGGTCCCAGGTTCAATTCCAGTCAAGGGCACATACCTTGGTTGTGGGCACATCTCCAGTAGGGGGTGTGCAGGAGGCAGCTGATCAATGTCTCTCTCTCATCGATGTTTCTAACTCTCTATCCCTCTCCCTTCCTCTCTGTAAACAATCAATAAAATATATTTAAAAAAGAAAAGAAAGTAAGTGCTGGGACAATACTGGTCAAATTCCCCATTTCCTTAGGGTAGCTGCCTTCTTTAATCAGATTATTTTCCTGGCGCCTCACACCACATTATAGATTGCCAATGATCCCGTCTTGCCAAACTCACACAATGTTTGCTTCAGCATTCAAGAAACCTCTAATAAATAGAACTTAAAGCAGAGAGCTGACTCACTGAGTTTGGGTTGGAGAAGAACGTGGCAGATCCACTCTAAGTCAAATTGTAAAACAAAATTTGTCGTTGACATTCACCCACCTCCTATCTGTTTCCAGGCCTGTGTCGCCTGCCTTCTCTCCTCTGCTTTTAGGGACTCAGTACTTGGATGCTGCCACAAAGAGGGGCGAGCTGTCTTCCCCCAAAGAGACTCACCTTCCAAAAAAGTTCCTCCTCCTCTTCTCCCTGTCACCAATCACAACCTGATTCCTACTTCAGAGAGAGCACCTGCAGTTTCAGAAAATAAGTTCTAACGGGCTAGGAAACCGTTTTTACCTGCTGAGACGGCTGAGAGCTAAGAGAAGGCTCAGATCACTCCTCCTCCTCCTTTCCCCAGAAGGGGAAAATGAGATGAACTTTGAAGAAGCTTCTATATTAGATCTCGCAGGGCTCCTCTGGGACTCAAAAGCTCGCCACAGTCACCCAGTGATTCCTGGATCTTTAACCCCACCTCTCCCTCCTCTATACACCATCCTGCAGCCCCTTCTGTCTGTCGCTGCTGGAGTTTCCCCTCTCCAGGCCCCTCACTGTTCACCCTGGAAGCATCTAGCTATTTGAGAAATGACCAAAGGAACATTTTTGCTATGAGTACCTCGATCTTCCTAAGAAATAGTAGCATCTTGAAAGAACTCAAATCTCTAACGGAGTGAAATGTGTGACATTTTTAAAAAAATGTATTTTATTGATTTTTTACAGAGGAAGGGAGAGAGATAGAGAGTCAGAAACATCGATGAGAGAAACATCAACCAGCCGCCTCCTGCACAACCCCCACTGGGGATGTGCCTGCAACCAAGGTACGTGCCTTTGACCAGAATCGAACCTGGGACTTTTTAGTCCACAGGCTGATGCTCTATCCACTGAGCCAAACTGGTTTCAGCGAAATGTGTGACATTTGTTTCGCAGCCACAAATCCCCTGCCTCCTTTTCCCGGCCTGTAAAGGTGGGCCGTACAACACTGCAGCTTCAGCAAGAGTCACAGACCTCAACAGCAAGCAGGTGGGAAAGACTCCCCGCATGCTGCCTGTTGCCCCCTGTCGGATTAGCTTACTAGAGCTGGACTTGGTTTCCATGAAAGTGTCCATTAAAAACTACTTGGGTTTGGCTTAGCTCAACAGATTTGTGACATTCGGGTACCCATTCTCAGGAAGGGTGCTTAAGTGAGGGACAGGAGGGTTGGTGGGGAACCCAGACAAAGCCACCCCTATCTAAATTGGGAGGCATTTCTGGTCACTTGACCAAGGAATTCTGACCAACAGGCAAAATGGAAAGATGGCCTTTTGCAGGAGGTACAAGCACCCTTATATACTGGTAACAGGCCCTGCTAGGCCTTTAGAAAAGCAATGACCTATTTGAGCCTTCGCTGGCTTGGCTCAGTGGATAGAGTGTTGGCCTGCAGACTGAAGGGTCCCGGGTTTGCTTCCAGTCAAGAGCACATGCATGAGTTGTGGCTCAATCCCCAGTAAGGGTTGTGCAGGAGGCAGCTAATCAATGATTCTCTCATCATTGATGTTATCTCTCTCTCTCCCTTCCTCTCTGAAATCAACAAAAAAATATTTTTTAAAAATTAAAAAAAGAAGAAATGACCAATTTTAAACTTACAAGTGGGGCTGCTATGTCCTCACAAGCTGGGGACATGGGTGGCATCTTCCTTTTTTCCTGAATTGCAGGCTTTACGAATATAACATACGGCTTGAACTCTGAGGTCCTCAGTTGTCTCAGTGCCTGAGAAGACAAGTTCAGGAATATACGGTCACATGACAATGAACTCCAACAGGGCAGATTAGCTGCTCGTTTCCTCACTCTCCACACTGACTGTGGACTCAACTGGAGGCCTGGAGGCCTACTTGCTGAGAAGGCAGGTTCCAAAGCCTCTGCTCCGAGTTGTCATCTCCCCTGGCTCTGACCCCACAAGCTCTAATTAACCTCCGTATGCCCTTCCCTCCCTGCCCAGCCCTGATGGGTGAGCCAGCAGAACTCAATGTGTATCGATTTAGGCATCAACGTGGGCTACACTAATTCGGAATGCGTGCTAGCGCCCAAACCTCCCACTGATATTCAAAGAAAAGGTTTGCTATGCAAATGAAGAAACTAAGAACTTGAAACCAACTGTGAAGACTGTAGAAGGTTTTCAATAGGCAAAGGTCCTATCCGTGCCTGGTATCTTAAGGGCCGCTATTTGGAAACACTGGTATTAAACTGCTAGATGGACAATTTGCAACCAAAACAATAAAAATCACTTTCCAAATAAAATCCTGAAATGGAGACTTTTCATTTCGACTGCCAACTCCCAGTAACTCCAAGGTCAGGAGGGTTTTTCTTATATATATAATGTGCTTTTTGGAACTTATATTCCAAGCAAATTTCTACAAAATAAAGCCTTATAGCATAGCAAAACCAGAGTGCTTTTTCTATAGAGGAATAAAACACCTCCAGGTTGAGGTCAAAGCTTAGAAGTGTTTCTCAAAGACAAGGTGAAAAGGATGGGGAAGCCCCTGGCGAGTACACAGCAGGCAGGGTGTGCAAGATTGAGAGTGTTTTTGAAGTGTTTCCCGGGGACATGTCTCCCCCTTTTCCCTTTCAAAGTGACCACCTCCCTCAGTGATTCCCACGCCACTGACTTCACTCGTCCTGTTCAAGGAGGAGGCGCGCAGATGCAAAGAGCTGAGTGCCAGCCTCCAGCTGGGCACTGCCATCTAACTTCCTGTCCCATCGCAACTGGCAACTGGCCAATCGGCGTCACCCTCGACTGCATGCCTTACTCCATGCCGAGATTCTGATCCTGGGTCTCTGGCTGCCAAGGGGGGTCCATGACTCCCTCCAACTTTAATGCGGTTTCTGTGTACAGAGGTGCATATTTTGGGGTGCGAAGCTTTCATTAGCTTCTCAAAGGAAGACCCCAAGAAGTTTTAATGTCCAGTGCTCTAGACTAAAAGTCCCTTAAACTGAAGTCAAATACATTGTGTACAATCCTCTTGTTAATAAATCCTATTAATAAAACATGCCCAGCTGAAACCGGTTTGGCTCAGTGGATAGAGCGTCAGCCTGCGGACTGAAGGGTCCCAGGTTCGATTCCAAACAAGGGCATGTACCTTGGTTGTGGGCACATCTCCAGTGTGGGGCGTGCAGGAGGCAGCTGATCGATGTCTTTCTCTCCCTCTCCCTTCCTCTCTGTAAAACATCAATAAAATATATTTTTTAAAAATAAATAAATAAAAAATAAAACATGCCCAACTAGTCCTGGTACTCACATCTGGCTCGACATCCACCAAACAAACTTTGTTTTTGGCCATCACAGCATGAATGGCATCCAGGCTGGTCCCGTAGAGGTTTTCCTTGTACTCCCCGTGCTCCAGGAACCTAAAACACCAACGGGGGAAGGCCTTCAGTTCCCGAGCTCGCCTAAATCAGCGCAGAAACATGCATGGCTTCCTCCGTGATTCTCTCCCGCCTCCTGCAGCTTTCCTGGGAGCCCGCCTAGAGGTGGAGTGGAACGCGGGACGGATGCGAAGACTCACCCGGCACAGAGGGCCAGCGGGCCCCGCAAGCAAACGCACCTGTTGTGATGAATGCCGGCCTCAAAGGCTTGCTTAGAGACGAAGTGATATTCCACGCCCTCCTTCTCGTGGCTCTTTCGGGGCCTGGTGGTATCTTTTAAAGAAAGCACAAGGGAAGCGGGGTACAGAGATGTCGCGTTACCGTGAGTGGGAAGAGCAGGGAGCCTGTGCCCTTACTCAGGGTTCACTGACGCTCTGTCTATAAACCAACGTCTTCCATCCATCCGTGGCTCTGGGTCAGGCACACGGCCCTTTCCAGGCGCGTCACTGCTTCACACCACGTTTGGATGTAGGCAAAAGGGGGCCTCCTGTTTTGCAGAAAAGGACATAGAGACGTGCCAAGAGGTGAAGCGCCGTGTCAATGACCCGGTGCCGGCAGGTAACAGAGCCAAGGTCCCAACCTTCTGTCTCGTGCCAAGTGTGTGCCCTTCACACTCTGCCAAACTGCCTCCTTGATGCTGTGGCTTTTAAGGAACCCCTGAGAAGACCCCCAATCCTAAACGTTCATTACTCCCTAGTCCTAATTGCTTTTTGAGAGCAGAGGAGGCACAAACATAGATAACCTCACTGTATGCTTTTAATTCTTGCTTCAATTATTTCCCATTTTGAGAGACAGGAGACATGCAGACAGTCCCTTTATGGATGAGATGGAGCTTCTCACACCCTTTCACAGCACACAGTTTTCCGGTGGGTTTCCATCATGGAATGGAGATGCATGCTCCTGGGGGAAACAGGTCTGCCACAGACCAAGAGCATGAAGCAACACACAGCTCTTCCTGCGCATTCCAAAAGCAAGGGGGGAGGGGGCCACCAGGGAGAGGCTCTGTATTCCAGATGTGGTGTTCTAGCCAACCTCTGGCAGAGCCGCTCGGATCACTTTTCTGACCAGGTCATTCCCTGCTCCAAAATTTTTATTCACCCATTGATTACATCCTAAACACCTTAGGTGAGTATATGAGACCCTCAAGATTCGCCCAGCCTCCAACTCAGCTTCATCTCCCTGACATCATCCACACCAACTTCCCCCGCCCCTGATACAGTTCTGCCAGGTCACCCCTCCATCCCCTGCACATGCTGTTCCCTCTGTAGAGAATCCTTCCTTTCTTCTCTGCCTGGAAAACTCCTCTTTACTCTTCATAACCCGACATAAAGGTCACGGCCTCTAGGAAGCCTTTGCTAACTCCCCAGCTCCTAACTGCCAGGGGGAAAGTTACCTATCTGTGTGGTACCTGGAGGCAGGTAGGCCTGACCATCCAGCTACCCTTTCCCCAAGGGGTGGGGCTGAGATTTCAAAGGACCTATGTGTGAGCAAACTCCACATGTCCTGTTCCAGTCCATCCTCTCAGTCTGGAAGACTGAAAACCTACCAGGTCCATTACCGATGTGTTGTAAGAATGGCCTCCCCAACCCCACACCCCATCCCCATCCCTATCCTCATCCCCTCCCCATCCCCGCCATTTTCAGGTTGGCTGCATAAGACAATTCTGACAACCCACAGACTGGGCTATGGGCCCCAAGGCCCAGGGGCTTTGTAGCTGTCCTTCCTCAGAACATTCTGAAAAAGACCCATCCCCGCCACCACAACACCCCCCCCCCCTTGGTGGCCACCAGGTGCCAACCCTGTATCCTGCGGAGGCCACGGGATGGACAGAGTCCCACAAAAAGCAAAAGGCGGGAAGAGGCAGGCTGTCCTGCAGCCTGGTTAAGAATGCAACTGGAGCCGAACCAGTTTGGCTCAGTGGATAGAGCGTCAGCCTGCGGACTGAAGGGTCCCGGGTTCGATTCCGGTCAAGGGCATGTACCTTGGTTGCGGGCACATCCCCAGTGTGGGGCGTGCAGGAGGCAGCTGATCGATGTCTCTTTCTCATCGATGTTTCTAACTCTCTCTCCCTCTCCCTTCCTCTCTGTAAAAAATCAATAAAAATTTAAAAATTTTAAAAAAAGAATGCGACTGGAGCAGGCTGCCGGGTGTGAATCTTGGCTCCACCATTTACCAACGGTGTGACGCTGGGCAAGTGACTTAACCTCTCTGAGCCTCCGTGTCTTCCTCTGTAGAGTGGGATGATGATAATCCCTCATCTGAGGGCACTGGGACCAAGTAACTCTTAGTCACAAAAGAACTCCCTGTACAGTTCCTAGCACTCTTCATCCTCCTCTTCCTCATCACATCCAATCCGCCTACTGGATTTCAGCATCCCTGCCTGCCTCTGGACTCAGGAGCCGCCCTGATGGGCCAGATCCAGCCATAAGGGAGTGCCCAGGCAATTCTGCCCACTGGGCTGTCTGGCTTCCCTGCCCTGCTCTTAGCCAAGTGGACAGCAGCGGCCACAGCAGTTAGAGCCTTTTGGAAAAGGACGCTGGAGGCCCCTGGGTGTTAGCTGCAGTTGCTACTTTGCCTGCAACGTGCTCCAGACCAGTGGTCGGGTCAACTGCAGCTTGTGAGCCATAGGCAGCTTGCCGCTCTGTTGACTGAGTTTGCCGACCGCTGCTCTAGACTCACCTCCCCTCCCAGGCAGGGACCAAGCAAACTCTGGGAATTTAACAGGCATACAATTCTACCGTCCTCGAGCTTCTGAGGGTCTAGTGGACCACTCAGCTTGGGTCCTTCCCAACACGCCTAAGTTCCATGATCTGCTGAGAGCAGGCCGTGCGTGGCAGGCCCTCAGACCCCAAGTAAGGATGAGGATGGCCCCATGAATTATTCATGTTAACCACCCCCCTACACACACACACACACACACACACACACACACACACACACACACAAGAGCCCTCTTACGTGGAACAGCAACACCAAAGAGCTGTGGGTTCTCTGCCACCACCTTCTGCTTCAGCTCGTGCAGCCGAGCTCCCAGAGACCCTGGGAAATGAAGGGCAGGCTGACGGGAGACCCCGCTGAGCTCCCTGCCCACTCCTCCAGGGAGGAGACCAGCCCCCTCCCGGGAGACGCAGTGTCACCTACCGATCAGAACCACCAGGCGGGGCCGCTTACTGGGTTGGTCCTGGTACCTGGTCACCTCCTCATAGGTCAGCAGCTCCAGGGGCTCCGTCACTGCGGACATCTTTCCTTCCTGCGGGCTTCCCAGTCTCTCCCTGCGGCCCAGCCGGAAGCTCCTTCGAAGACCAGCTTTGGGGGAAGGGCAAGGGGACAGGGACACCATGACATTTGTCCCGGGACCTCCCACTAAAGACTCTTTCCACCTGGCCTACCCCAGAGGTGGGTCTGAGTCCCACTGGCCTCTCCCGACCTCCTCCTGCTACAGAAAGAGGTGGACCAAGACACACAGTAACACGATGAAAGGGTGGCCATCCGGCATCCAAAAGCAGGGTCCCAGGTCACCGTTTTACGTGGCATGTGACTGACCTTGAACAGGTCATCACCTCTCTGAACCTGTTTCCTTACTTGTGAAATGGAAATATTAATCTACAAATGCAATGTGTGCATTGGGTCCTGGGTCAGGGAGAGATGCTCTAAAGCAGTGGTTCTCAACCTTCCTAAGGCCACAACCCTTGCATACAGTTCCTCATGTGGTGGTGACCCCCAACCTTGAAATTTTGCTACTGTGATGCATCGTGATGTAAATATCTGCATTTTCCAATGGTCTTAGGCGACCTCTGTAAAAGGGTCGTTCGACCCCCAAAAGGGTCGCGACCCACAGGTTGAGAAATGCTGCTCTAAAGGATATTATTGGGACAACTGGCAACATTTTAATATAAATGGTATTATACGTATAGAAACATGCATATAATAGAACTGCATGCATGTTAAATTCCCAGAGTGTGGTCACCGCCCTGGGTGACATAAGAGAATGTCCTTGTCCTTAGGGACCACATGCTGAGGTCCTTAAGGGTGAAGGGACAAGGTGTCTGAGGCAAATGCTCCCATGACTCGAGAAGAATGCGTCTATGTAGAAAACGGAAACGATACAGCAAACATGGAAGAAACCATGTTTGGTGAGTCTGGGTGCAGAGTTTACGGAAGCCCTTCATATAGTTCTGACGACTTGTCAGCAGGTTTGAAATTATTTCCCAAGCAAGTTAGAAAAACTCTTTGCCTGTCTCTCAGGTCTTTGCAATGAAAGACGCAAAGGTACTTGGGAAACCAGTAAAAGGCTCCATTATGGTGCGGCGGTGGTGTAGCCACTGAATAAACTTCCGCTGAGATCACAGGAATAACACAGTCAGGATTAATGGAGGGGCCGTGTCAGGGCTCTGCTCTCAGCAGCTGGTGAATGTCGAGGTGGTGGGCAAGGCCCGGGCAGGCCAGTCCCTCCTCTGCTGACAGAGACGGAGGGGAATGTGGGTCCCCCAGGCCCTACCTGGGCGCTCAGATCACTCCGCTTCTGCCTCTCCCTGCCCCGGGAGCCTGTGGTGGGCCGTGCATGGCGTAGAAGAGGATATTGGGGGGAACACATGTGCCCCAGGACCTCTCTGCTACTTACCCACATAATGCCCCTTGAGGTACCCCTCACAGTCACAGGTCTCTGCAAATCAGACAGAGAGGGGGTCCAGTGAGCCATTCTGGCACAGACCCCAACCCAGAGGTGCCCGGCCCTGGATGGCCAGGAAGAGCCCTCTGGGATCGTGTCTCGGGGGGCTCAGGAGAAATCCCATGTCCTGCCCACCCCCTCCAAAAAAAAACACCAAGTTCTTCTGTTTAGCTCAGTTCTCCATGCTTATTCCTCAAATAACTTTTCCAGGCCCTGGCAGGGTCCTGAGCCAGCAGACCCCATCCCAACCCCTCTGAGTCAGGATCCCTATAAATGAGGAGGGAAGATTCACTAGCCCTGCCCTCCTCCTGTCTCGTGCCTCCTACCCCGCCGGTTACAACCAGCCCGGCCAGAGTCCTGGGAAGGCTGAACCCTGTCCTCACCAGCTCTGCAGCCTCAAGAGCAGGCTGGACCAGCTGGCAGAGAGCAGGAGGGCACAGCCACGCCAGAGTTGGGGGCAGGGAGCGGGGAGGGGAGGGACAAGCCCCTCCGGCCCCAGACATTCCACAGAGAAGGGGCCTCGTCCATGCACACAGGGGACAATTCCAGGCCTACCTTTGTCACAAGGCTGATCATCTGCGGTTTGCACAAAGACAGATGGAACAGCGTTAGCGGAGGGGAACGGGAGGCCCTGCGGCCGAGAGACAGCCATGGCCTCGTGTGCCTGAGGAGCCCTCCATCTGTCCCCTCTCTCTCTCCCCCGGCCAACCTGTGATCCGAGCTGGGCGCATTATTAAACCAGGACTTGCTCTAATTAGTCTTCCTGTGTGTGTCTCATTAGCAGCTCAAAGAAAGCCAGCTCATCACTGGCGTAAGCAGCCTCAAGGCCAATGTATTCCGCAGCCCTTTGATTGAGAGCCCGAGTGGAAGAGGAGCTGTGGCAGCAGCCACCGAGCCAGGAGCAGCCACCGAGCCAGGGAGCAGCCACCGAGCCAGCGGAGCAGCCACCGAGCCAGAGGAGCCGCTTAGTCTAGGGGGCCTGTAGCTTCCTCTCTAGGCTCTACCTGGGCACCCTGATCACAGGCCCTCCGACAACACGGCCTCAATCCTTTGAGGTACCCCTACTCCCTTGGCCTCATGAGCCTCTGTTTCCCCATCTTGGAAAAGGAGGGGCTCTGACCCCACTCTCTCACAGGCTGTTGTGACGATTACAAGGAAGAAGGCAGGTGGATGTGTTTTCTAAAAGGGAAAGTGCTACCGAAACCAGTTTGGCTCAGTGGATAGAGCGTTGGCCTGCGGTCTCAGGGGTCCCAGGTTCGATTCCGGTCAAGGGCATGTACCTTGGTTGAGGGCATATCCCCAGTGCAGGGAGTGTAGGAAGCAGCTAGTTGATGTTTCTCTTTCATGGATGTTTCTAACTCTCTATCCCTATCCCTTCCTCTCTGTAAAAAAATCAATAAAATATATTTTTAAAAAATAAAATAAAAAGGAAAGTGCTACACGGAGTAGAGCTGGCAAAAAAAGAAAAAAATACAAAACACTGGGCTAAATTTGAGTTTCAGAAAACCAAGGAATCGGCATTTGGTGTAAGTACAGCCCGTGCAATATTTGGGACAAATGTATTGATGTAAAGAAATTACCTGTTGTTTATGTGAAATTCAAATTTAATTGAACGTCTTGATTTTTATTTGCCCAATTTGATCCCTAACACAGAAGCGCAGGATCCCCAGAGCTGTCTGCCCAAATCCGAGGCTCCTAAATTGACAGGACCAGAGTCCTGGGAATGGAATGTAATGTAATGAAAGCTGGGGACCTTCTTTTTCCCAGACAAACGGTCAGACAGGGGAGCGTGTGCATACTCACACACACACACACACACGTTTGCACACAATTTGGGGAGAGGCGTTAATTTGCCCCCAATATCATCCATGAGCTCCTCTCCAGGGAATAGCTCCCCCCAACATAACGCCCATTTCCTCTCCTCAGCTCTCTCCCACCCCCTCCTTCCCCTGGAGGCTGGGAGATCAGAGAAGGCCCTGGGTGCTTCCTCCTGCCCAGCACTGGCTTCTTCCTGGCACAGAGTCCTATCCCCAGCCCCTCCCCTCAGTACCTGCCAATCTACTCACAGGGCGGCTTCTTGAAGCTCTGGGGGCTCGGCAGGGTGCCCGTGGCTCTCCGGTAGCTTAGGCGCCTGTGGACAAGGAGATGGACAGGCCCGTGAGCTGGGCCCCGGAACCAGTCAGGGGGGTCTTACAGAAACATGGAGAAACTGATGTGGATCCTCTAGGTGGGCACAGCCTGGCAGTCTGAGTGCCTCCTGATTCACACCAAGCTCCAGGGAAGAGGGCCACTCACTGGCTCACAGGGGAAAGAAACCGAGTCTCCTGCTCTGGAAGACGCTTGCCCAGCCCTAAGGCTCACACGCAGGGATCCAGGCCAGTGCCTGGGGTCAGCAGTTGGTTGTTACAGTCCTACGAACGATTCTCAAGGAGGGGAAGTCCCCTCTCCTCTCACCCGGCTTTCCCATTCCCAAGGAAGCTGGAAAACAGCAGGTCTCTCGAAGAGGCTGAGGGTGAACGTGACCCTGATTTAACGCCCTTCTCCCAGCGGAGACCTCAGCCAGACGCATGACCCAATAGGGTTGTTAGTGGAGAGGCGGCTGCCAAGGTGTCACCTCTGACTGAGAAATGCCAGGGCTCTCGGAGGTGTTTCAATTTCCACACTGAGTGCAGCTAAAGAGCCTCCCCCCTGCCCCCCAAGACCTGGGAAGCCAAAGATGCTGCTGGGTCTGAGGCTCCCCTGGGGAACCAGAGCAGGTTCTCAAGCTGCAGCACCTCAGAATCACCTGGAACCTCGGTGAGAACACAGAGTGCAGAGCCCATCCCTGGACTTTCCCATTCAGCAGGTCTGGGGCAGGGCCCAGGAGTCTGCCCTTCTCACAGGTTCAGGGGGGACCACGGACACGGAGGAACGGGGTCTATAGGGCTTCAAACCTCAGGGGAGGCCATTGCAGTCTTCACTGCCAGCCCCTCTCACCCGGAATTTACACTTCCGGAAATCTATCCTGGGGAAACCATTTGAAATATGAGGGACAGTCTATGTGCACGGTCACAACGGCAGCCTTGTAGCTGGGAAACACTGGAGAAGACTGAAAGGTGGGGAAGGGGTAGCTTTCCAGCTCAACTGTAAGCTCCGCCCGGGCAGGAGCCAGGGGTTCATAGCAGCCCCCAGGATGCCTGGCCCAGGCCAGCTCCATTCACAATAAACCCACTCCTGCTACCTACGCATGGATGGTGTAGCTCCTGATGAACTAGCATACAGCCACTAAAATCACACAATAGCTAACAGGCAACATGTGGGAAATGCTGGCGTCAAAATGTATAGATTAAAAAAAAAAAAAAAGCAAGGTCTCAAAACATTCATGTGAAAATCACAGGGAGAAAATAAGCATGCAGTTTAGATGATGGCAAGACTTTGGGTAATTTTCTTTTCCTTGTCCTCTTCTTCCATATTTTTATATTTTATTTGTCAACTTTCCCTAAGTACGTATTATGCAACATACATTAATAACAGAGGTTTCCATATATTTCTTTAAATCTCAAAGAGTCATCACCACCGGTTATGGCTCACGAAGAACAAACACAAGTACAATTGGAACTTACCTCGGGGGACAGCACACAGCGTGTCTCTCTGGCTGTGGTGGCAGAGATTCGTGGGTTTGCCATGTACCCATTCCTCTGCCACTCCAGAACCACCCCCTTGCCACCCCCCCGGACCCACCTTTCCTGGAACTGCTTGGAGGGGATAAGGCCGGCTCGAAGGTTGGTGTCCCCCACTCGCTTGGCCTGCCACCACGTGGGATCATCCTGGCTCACCACCTCCAGGACCTGCCTGCGCTGGAAGGGCAGGCCTGCCTCCTGGCAGGGAATGGCCCGGTCCTCCCGCGGGTTGTAGTGGAAGAGGGCCCGCATGAACACCTGCAGAGACGGGCTCTGGTGAGGCGACCCTTCATCGTGGAGACATGGACATGTCTATGCCACATTGAAAGTCACATGACAACTACCGTTCACCATGAGGAAGCCTACGCAGTCTTGAGAAGAGATAGCTAATCAGAAACATACTGCACATATTCTCTTATTGTTCTCCAACCATTTTGGATATTATAATCAGGAAATCCCTCAAGAATCAGGAAGTTAACAGATGGGCCCCTTGCCTGAATATCTTTTTTCCAACCTAAACATTTCCTTAATTACCTGATCTGGTGTGCTTAGCATACACAATGCAACAATTAGTCCTGGGGACAAAAAGTAAAGGCAAGCACAATCCGGAATTCAAATGTGATTTCTGATATGCTAACTGCCCCTAATGAAGGCAGCAGCCATCTGTTAAATAAGTGAGCTCGATGTTTTGGTAAGAACACAAATACCAATAAAACGACCGTTACTGACTCCTCACCATCATTTTTCAGTGGGTACTTGACGCCCACGTGTTTTACAGTTCAATCCTGACCCATCTGTCGCACGTTTGGCTAGCCCCCAACTTTCCCCTTTACCCTGATGTCACCCCCTCCAGAGAAGATGGTGAGAAGACACAGCAATCAAATAATGCCCTCATCTGTCCTCCCTACCATCACTCTTCCTGGTTCTCTTCTATAATTCAGTGGCATGGGTTTATTTATTCCTATTTGGGCCCAGTTACTTAACAACAAATAAACCAAAATAAATAAGTAAATAAAAAGCCAGAGGGCTTCCATAGGGTACTGATTTTCAACCTTTTTCACCTCACGACACACATAAACTAAGTACTAAAATTCTAACACACACACAAAAAATATGTTTTTTGCCAGTCTGAAAAACAAAATAGGTATAACTTTTTAAAATATATTTTATTGATTTTTTACAGAGAGGAAGGGAGAGGAATAGAGAGTTAGAACATTAATAAGAGAGATATCAGCCACCTCCTGCACACCCCCTATTGGGGATGTGCCCACAACCAAGATACATGCCTTTGACCAGAATCAAACCTGGGACCTTTCAGACTGCAGGCTGACGCTATATCCACTGAGCCAAACCGATTTTGGCCAAAATAGGTATAATTTTGATTCATTCACACCGGATGGCTACTGTTGGGTTGGTTGTTGTCATATTCTTATTTGACAATCTAAGGGAAAAGATTTCGTCTGTGCCCCTGACGAAATAGTCAGGTATTGCCTGTTTAAAAAAATCCTGTCAGCAAAAAATAAAATAAGTAAAAATGCCTGGCAGCACACTCACTGGTTGAAAATCGCTGCCTTAGGCAGGTTCAAATCGTATTCTTCTATGCCCTCCAGAAAAGATTCAGCTAGACTACAGTTAGAACCTTCTGGTCAGGTATTGCAAGGACAGATACCTCATCAAGCCACAGATGTCACCAGGGTCTCAAACACTCAGAAGAGAGTATAATCCTCAGTGGCCAGCCCAGATCCAGCTTCTGGCTCAAGAAGAAATACTTAGGAAGGATGAGCTCAGGGACTGGAAAACCAAGTTCTCCCGCTGTATCAGTGAAAACCTTCAGCAGCTACGAATGGGACCACATTAACTCGTCCCAGGAAGAACCACCTTCCATCAGGTGAGAGTCCATGTTATGGATGCCCCAGGATGCAACGGAAGAGTGCAAATAAGAAACTAGCCACCAAAACCTTATTTCTTCATTTGTTTAAAAAAAACTGACTTCAAACACAATGTCCA
>PVJN01004247.1:0-92102 GCA_004026805.1 Lasiurus borealis | reverse complement strand
GCTCCCTTGTAGGTAATTAACTGTTTTTCTCTTGCTGCTTTTAATATTCTCTCTTTGTCTTTTGCTCTTGGTATTTTAATTATGATGTGTCTTGGTGTAGTCCTCTTTGGATTCCTTTTATATGGGGTTCTGTGTGCTTCCTGGACTTGTAAGTCTATTTCTTTTACCAGATGTGGGAAGTTTTCAGTCATTATTTCTTGAAATAGGTTTTCAGTATCTTGCTCTCTCTCTTCTTCTGGCACCCCCACAATTCAAGTTGGTACACTTGAAGTTGTCCCATGGTTTACTTAATTTTTTAAATACAAGTTAATTACAGTTACTTAATTTATTTTTCTTGCTAAACTTTATTTTATTTTATTTTATTTTATTTTAATCTTTATTGTGGAAAATATTACATAGATCCTCCCCGCCCCCCCATTCACCTCTCCCAGCCACTCTAGTTCCCCAGGCCCTCATCATCCAATTGTCTGTGCCCACGGGTTATGCATATATGCATACAAATTCATTGGTTGATCTCTTCCCACCTACCTTCCCCTGCCTTCCCTTTGTGATTCAACAGTCTGTTCATGCTCTGAGTTGTTGTTGTTTTTTGCCCATCAGTTTATTTGGTTGATTAGTTTCCACATATGAGTGTGATCATGTGAATATTATCTTTCTCTGACTGGCTTATTTCACTTAGCATAATACTCCCAGGTCCATCCATGCTGTTGCAAATGTCAAGAGTTCTTTCTTTTTTATTGCCACACAGTATTCCATTGTGTAAATGTACCACAGTTCTTTTATGCACTTATGTGCTGATGGGCACTTAGACTATTTCCAAATCTTAGCTATTTTAAGTTCCGCTGCTATGAATATAAAGCTGCATATATGTTACTTATTTTTTTAAATGCATATATAGAAGCATATTTAATTGACCTACAAGCCTATACCTATAATGAGTAATAACCCGGTGTCTTTTTAAAAATGAACTAATCCTCAGAGAAATATAAAATTAAAAGTGAAAGTTCCTCACATAAGCATTCCACACTCTCCACCATCTTCCCAAAAGATAGTCACCAATAACAGTTTGTTTTGGTATGTGTATACACTCTGGGGGTGGAGGGAATGAGAAAGTCCCATATATGTAAAACATTTTAAAATGTACACAAAAAGGATCATAACATACAAAGTCTTCTGTCCCTTGCATTTTCCACTACAAATGCATTTCAGGTACCTTTCTGTCCCTGGACAAAGTTCCAGCATATGGGTATGTCTTCATGCAGTCCTTCCTCTCCTATTGTTGGAAACCAGGAGGCATTTTCTTTGTCTGCTTTACTCTCATACAGAATGCTGTGTTGACTATGCTATATATATATATATATATATATATATATATATATATATAATAACATGCTGAATGGTTTTGCCAGATCACCTTAAGAAAAGGTTGTACCACAAATCAACAAATGACAAGTGTTGGGGAGGATGCAGAGAAAAAGGAACACTTGTGCACTGTTGGTGGGAATGAAGACTGGTGCAGCCACTGTGGAGAACAGTATGGAGTTTCCTCAAAAAACTAAAAATGGATCTCCCATTTGACCCTGTAATCCTACTGTTAGGAATTTATCCTAAGAAATCACAAACACCAATCAGAAAGGATTTATGCACCCTTATGTTCATAGCAGCACAATTTACAATAGCTACAATTTGGAAACAGCCTAGGTGCCCATCAGCAGATGAGTGGATCAGAAAACTGTGGTACATCTACACAATGGAATTCTATGCTGCCATTAAAAAGAAGGAATTCTTACCATTTGCAGCAACCTAGATGGAACTGAAGAGCCTTATGCTTAGTGAAATAAGCCAGTCAATGAAGGAGAAGCATCACATGATTTCACTCATTTGTGGATAATAAAGAACATTATAAACTGATGAACAAAGGGATAGATGCAGAGGCAGTACAGCATCAAACAGACTGTGAAATTACAGCAGGAAGATTAAGGTTAGATGGGGTAGATAAGAGATCAATCAAAGGACTTGTATGCATGCATATAAGCATAACCATCAACATAGACACTGGGGGGTTGGGGTATGCCTGGGAGAAAGGAGGGGCAATGGGGAGATATGTATAAAAATTAATAATAAAATAAATAAATAAAATATTTCTAAAGTTATAGATTAAAAAAGAAAAGGTTGTACCATCTTCTACCTCACCTGCTACTGTTTTTGAATGCACTTATTTCTTCTCACCTTCAACAGCAAAAGTATTATGAAACTTGTTCATTTTTGCCACCTTAGATTTTTTTAATGGTAAGCATGTTGTACTTTGATTTTTATTTCTTTAATATGCATTTAATTACAAGTGAAAATGAATGTCTTTCTATGAACTGCTTGTTCATATATTTTGATCTTTTTTTCTAATTGTTTAATCATATTTTTCCTATCAACTTTAAAGAGCTCCTTATATATCAG
This sequence comes from Lasiurus borealis, assembly GCA_004026805.1. NCBI lineage: Eukaryota > Metazoa > Chordata > Mammalia > Chiroptera > Vespertilionidae > Lasiurus > Lasiurus borealis. Next base: position 89,651 of record PVJN01004247.1, on the reverse strand, counting down.
AGAGATTAACTTTCAGCTTATTTCCTCAATTAACTTCTTATGTGCTGCAGATATTTTTTAACACTTGTCTTTTTAATTTTTTGTGTTATTTTTTATTCCACCAAGAACTTTTAACTTTTACATAGTTAAATTAATCAATATTTCCCTTCATGGCCTTTGAGTATAAAAATATTTACACAGTACATTTTACATGACCATTTTACACTTTCCAGTTGATCTTCACAGCAGCCTGTGACTGGAGGCAAGGCAGGGTTTTCCCATCCATTCTGTTTCACAGATGGATGCTGCAAGGCCCAGGGACAATGATACTCGCTCAGGCTGAAGAGATCCTAAAACCCTTGTGGTTCTCACTTTCCTCTCCTTTCTCCCACCAGCCGAGTGACTCACTTCTGGCACTGCTAGCAAAAGAAAGTGGCTTCTCTACTAGAACATGTTTTTATAGCAAACTAGAAGCATATTTGTTTTCTTCTAAGTGCTGTCTTAAAAAATATTTCTGAAATTATAAAATTTATAGTTTTCATAGACAAAAGCTCCAACAATACAGAGGAAGGAAACACAGCATTTAGGGTGGGCCTCGCCTTGCCCCAAAAGCCCATCAGGTGACTACAATAAGATTTGCTGTGAGCACCAATAAAATGCCATGGACTCAATCTTGCCAGGAGATTAGGAAGACCTGCCAGGAGCTGGACATCCCATGTGCGTCTGCCAGAGCTCTGTATGTTCCAGGAACACCTTAGGTGCTTGATAAATGCTTTGAGATAGGAGACACTCTACTTATACTATGGTGCCTCACAGGCCTTTGTTCAGTCCCAGCTGTGTTAATGTGAACAGATGACTTACGCTCTATGTGCTGCAGTGACCTTGCCTGTAAAATTGGGATAGTTTCTACATCAAGTAAATTAAATAAGCCTCATAAGGTTTCTTACTGGACCCGCTGTTCACTCCTATCTGGCCCAGATCTACAGCGTCATGAGATATAGTCTAACATTGTCATGAGATATAGAGCTGAAAAGTCAAGCTCCCTCCCTCTCAAAGGGACAAGGGCCTTGCCCAAGGTCACACAGCCCATCCATGTTCCAGGGCCCAGAAACTCCAGTCTCCTCTTCTGATGTGTTTTGCTCCTTCTGGCCACCAGGGGGCTCATCTGAAACACAGCCCAGGCTGCTGAAGCTCTGGATCCAACCTGGTGGGCGACCCCATTTTACTCTGGTATTCAAAGCTCTCCGACCCCGTCACGCCTCCCTTTCACACCCGGCAATGCGCATTCCTATCCTTGCTTTTTCCTTAGGTCCACTCCTCTCGGAGAATTCTTCCCTTCCTATCCTTTTAGGCCCAGCCTCTCTTAACTCCTAGCTCTGCCACTTCTTCCCCACAGTTTGGGTTTCAAAGATGGAGCTACCACGTTCTCTAGTATAGTTGCCAGGCCACTGAGGCCCACCCCCAGCATTCAGTGAGCGCCGAGTCGATTTTTTATGAGGGATGAGAGGTGCTGCGGCAGGCTCGGATTCTCCTCCCAAAACGGTAAGGAACGCGTATTCTGGAGAGGATTCACAGGGACGTGGTGCCAGGTTGGATGCTCGCAGTCCCCACACGTTGGTTGACTCTGGGCTAAGGGCTACCCGCCCCTTAGCCTCAGTCTTCTCATCTGTGAACTGGGGAGGCTTGGGGCAAGGGGGTGAACTTTGCCAGCTGAGACTGCAGATCTCGGTAGGAGGGGCCAGGGGACTTGGCTTGAGGCTGCGTTTACTAGGTGTTTATTTAGGGGATTGAGAGAGTCTGAAGGAAATACTGCGGCCACGTTGTCACCTCCAATGCTCCTGGCTTGCCCGTACCCCGCTCCCGGGCCCATCCTCTGCAGCGGCTCTCGGTATCCCCTTGCTCTCAACTCACAGGGACTCGGTACCGACTTCTCCCACCCCCTTCCTCGCCACACACACACCTTTCGAAGGGGGTAAACTGAGGCAGGACACAGAGAGGCCACAGCTGAGATTATGGTCCGCAGATGGTGGAGCAGGCAGGAGGGCTGGGCGCAAGCTCCGGCTTCTGAGCGCCCCCGAGCCTCCCCTCCCCCGCTGGCCCGATGCGCCGGAACTGCGCCCGCCTGGGGACTGCGAGACCTCAGCGGCAGCAGAAGGATCCGCGAGGTAGAAGGTGGGCGGGCGCGCGGCTGGGCTGGGATGGCGGGGGCTGCGGCCGGGGGTCGCTCCGGGGAGAGTCTGACTGGGCGGCTGCTCCGCTGGCGAGGCCGCCGCTGCAGGGTCGCGCGAGCAAGTCTCGGCCACCCGGGAGAGGAAGGGATCCGGCAGCTTTGCGGAGCGGGTCCTGGGGGCAACGGCGGGCATGGGTTGTCGGTATGGGGCCTGGGCTTTGCAAACCTGGTGGCGCCCTTGCCGGCCTTTCTGAGCTGGGGCTCTGCGGGTGTCGCTCTGCGATGGAGAGACGGTTCAGCCTCCAATGCTATGTGAAACCTTGCATTCGCTAAAAGCGCTATCTTGGGGAAGGGGTGATTAGGGTACTCCATCTCTGCATCTATGCAGATAGTTGCCACCTGGGGCGGGGAGATGTGAGCCACGGCCTGGGGTCGCCAGGCGAAGCCGCCCTCCTCCTTGGCACTCCCTCTTGGGTGTCCCCCTCCTTCCTGTACCCGCCTCCCCTCTCAGAAATCCTGCCGCGGCCCTTGGCGGTGGCCGGGGCCTTCGGACAGATCTTTGAGGCATCTCAGGAATTCCCTGGGAGCTTTGATAGATGCTGTGGTGAGGAGAGTGGAGCTTCATTTGGCCTGGAGAGTCAAGGTCAGAATCTGACCTACTCCTGACCCACTGTGTGACCTTGGGTAGCCCCTATTCCTGCTATCAAGTGGGCCATAGGCTAGTTCTTAGTCTTGGGGGGCCCTCTCGGTCTGATCCCTAGGAGGCAAGGAAACGGATTAGGAAATAGTGCTGGGGACAGAAACCGCCTTGGCAATCTCCTGACCCTGTCCCAAGTGGGGCAGGAAGCACAAGGGTCTGAACTGTCAGGACTGTCTAACCTGCCAGACTGAATGGGGATCCTCCTGGGCCAGGGGCTTAGGGTATGGGATGCTCTTAACCTGCCCAGAACTAGCTGTTCTTGGGCTAAGATGGGGCAGGGATAGTTGGCAGAGGTGAGTCAAGGCTATCTCCCCCCAACCCAGTCATGGGGAAAGGCCACCCTCCTATAGTTCAGTTGCACTTTTAATTGCCAAGCTCTCAATGATCACAGCTAATCTGTTCCTGAAGTAAACAGAGCACATAGAACAGTGTTTCCTCTCCCATGTCTGTCTACAGGATGAGGTTCATGGGGAAAGCAGTCCATTCTGCCTGGTCAGCTGTGCATTTTGCTTTGAGCATGCTTCATAATTGGTGGGGGGGGGGCAGTTGTTTTGCACTAGAAGCAGGAGTCTGGTTGTGTACTTTGTTGAGCCACTACTCCACTCTGTTGTCATTCCCCACCAGAGAGTGCACATGCTGGCCTGTACAACCCTCTCAGAGCAGCTCTGAACTGAGGTGACACAGGAATGCCCCTCAGGTTATCCTCCCTTGCCCCTAGTTTTATGCTTGTTTTTTCACTTGAGTTGGAAGATGGTCAAGCCTCTGAACCCATGTGTGGCCAGAGCCCAACAGTTGGGTTCAAAAGGAGAGAAAAAGAACAACCCCAGACCCCCACCCCCACCCAAGAAGCAGGAAAAGATGAGCGAAGAATTGCTTAGAGTGCCAAAATGCCCATAGCCCAGCCATTGAGCATCAGCGCTGAGGCCTGAGAGAGGCAGGGGCAAGTCCAAGGTCACACAACATGATTACTGTTTTCAGCTCTCCAGCAATCCAGCCACCCGTTCGGGAGTTACTGCTGGGAACACTCAGAGGACTCAGTGTTCCCCATAGAGGTGCCTGCCATGGAGGAACAAGGAAGAGTCCCTTTGTGGGGACTCTAGTTTGAAACTGTTAAGTAATCTGGATCTCATGACCAGAGTCGCCACCCTCTCTCAAGGCTGCTTAATGGGGCTTCATGATTGCCAGCCACGGCTCTGACCAAACTACCCTGCCCTGTCCACCTTATTCTTGCTGGCCCCACAACCTCCATGGTTTTAATCATGCCCCTTCTCCATTGTGCAGATGGGAGTGCCAAGACCAAGCCAGAACTGGGACCCATTGTATCCTCACCTTTTTTCTACATCAGTGTCCTAATTATTGAGGTGAGAGTAAGCTAAGCATCTAGATATCCCTAGCCAAGAAGAGAACAGCCATCCTTTGTTCCTGTGGTAATCTTCCTGTCACTGGGTATGCAAGTTAGAGTTGAAAACTCACTGGTCTGGAGGCTATGAATATGGAAGGTTGACCAGATGTCTCATCACTCCCCAATAGTTTTTATAACTAGGAGGGTAGGGATGGGGTTGTTTGCTCTTATAAGGAGGTACTGTATTTCTTACATGAAAGAGGTTGCGTGAAGGACTATTCTGTTTGTAAAGTCTGTGTATACTGGGGTCCCATACATTGCCATTGCTTAGACATGGTGTTCACTGCCACCATGAAGTATGGCTCACACCTGCTTCTGGGAGCAGCATCTTCTAGTGCCCACTGCCTTCCCACTGGACCCAGCTTTGTCCTGTGTTGGCTCCTGCACACCCCACCACCTGGAAACCTCTGTTCATTCTATCGCTCTCATCCCTACAAAATTTTCTTGGGGTACCACTGTCACTGAACAGAAGAGCAGTGTGCAGGAACACAGGTGGGACTGACTCTAGACCCTGGTAAGACACCAGCCTTCAAGATCCCCTCCTCCCCTGGATACTCAGGGGAACTACCACAGCAAATGCCAAGCTGTAAAAGCCAGATGCAAGCAGCAAGTTCTCGGTGACTCTTCTGATCCATCACATTTGCAGTTCAAACCCAACAAACTTTTTTAAAGCATGGGCTTCTCATTGCCAGACCCTGTCATGGATGGTTCTCACATACATTATCCCACTTCATCTGCAAAACCACAAACCCACCTATTAATATGTATAGACGTTCTAGAAACATAAGAGATGCACATGGATTTGCCATTAGACACTAACTTTTCTTCTTCTTTGCTCCATACCAAATCCTCAAGTCCCTTGACTAAGTCCAATGCATCCTCCCACAAGGCAGAAGTGCATCCTCCCACCCACCACTATTGATAGTCCTTTCGGAACTACTCGGATGCCCTAGGGCTTCAGCAGTTTTGAGTTTGTATTTGTGTGACCAGACATCTTGGGGGTGGGGAGATATTCCTCTGGGAGGAATGCTCTAACTCAAGTGAGCATAGAGTCCAGGCTAATCCATCTAAATCAACGGATGCTTACAGTGGAACTGTATTCCTGTACAGGAGCGTTGGCGCACCTACTGCCTCTTTAGGAGGCAATCCCAGCCTGCACTGTGTCCCATCCTGTTGAGACAAGTCTCCTCTGCATAATAGTGAACTCCCTAAGGGTAGAAAAGTGGCTGAGGTGTCTCCTGGTCCATACTACGAGGGGCGACTGAGTTTTTGTTGTGCTGAATCCAAACCAAAAAGAAGCTTACTCTTACTGGAGATATCCAAACTGAAGCCAGAGAGCAGATTTATATATGTTAGCTTAAATGCCCTGGAGGGTCATTTAAGCTCCAAGACTCACAGAACTAAATGACTTTCTAAATATTATTTGAGAACTTGGTAAAAGCTATCAGGATTGTAATATAGGTTCTTTTTTTAAATTTTCAATTCTAGTTCACTTTTAATATTCTGTATTAATTTCCAGGTGTACAGCATAGTGGTTAGACAATCATATACTTCCCTAAGTTGTATTTTACATCCCACTGATTATTCTGTGACTACCATTTTGTTCTCTCTCTTTTTTTTTAATTCTTATCTGAGGATATTTTTCCATTTATTTTTAGAGAGAGTGGAAGGAAGCAGGGAAGACAGAGAGAAATATCGATATAAGAGAGGCACATCAATTGGTTGCCTCCCACAAGAGCCCTGACCAGGGCCAGGAATCAAACCTTCAACCAAGGTACGTGCCCTTGACTGGAATTAAACCCAGGACCTTTCAGTCCATGGACTGATGCTCTATCCACTGAGCAAAACCAGCAGGGACCCAATTTGTACTTCTTAATCCCTTCACTTTTTCACCCATCCCCCCAACCACCCTCCATTCTGTCAACATTAGTCTTTTCTCTATTTAGAGTCCACATATATGTGAACTCATGGTATTTGTCTTTTTCTGTCTGATTTATTGGATGATAATATAGTGTCTTTAAAATGCTAAGTGTCAGGATTTTTAATATTGTGGGAACATTTCATTATTCAGCTCCTACAGATGTTGCACTAGGACCAAACAATGGACTTAGTCAAGGGACTTGAGGATTTGTTATGGAGCAAAGAAGAAGAAAAGTTAATGTCTAATGGCAAATCCATGTGCATCTGATGTAGTAACTGTCACACACACCAACTTGGGAAGCTTGGAGGTCTGAGAGCTGAACTTCATACTACTTCAGCAAATCTCTTTCTGTCACAAAGCTGAAAAAGTTTGGAAGAGACCCTAACATACTTTGGAGATTGCAAGCAGTACCCCAAAAGGGCTGGGTTGTATGTGGAGACAGGAAGTGCCCCAGGTGAGTGCATTGGCTGAGAGCCAGTCTGTTTCTGGGATGAAGTTCAATCCTAGCTTCCAGCTTCCTAGCTTTGTGGCCTTGGACAAGCCACCAGACTTCCCTGAGCCGCATTTTTGTCCTTTTAAAAATGAGGTTGATAATAGTGCCAATTATAAAGAGAATTATATGAAAGTGTGTGAATGTCATAGTCAGTTTTTATTTTCTCCTCTGGAGATCTCATAGAAGCCCCTAAGTATTTCAAGGATTTCAAAGTCTAAGTGGAAATGTCAGCTTCATTCATTTACTCATTCAATGAATATTTATGGAGTGCCAACTACAATACCACAGGAAAACAGACAAAAACCCTTCTTTTTAGGAACTTTAATTCTAGCAGCAGGACCCACAATAAATAAGAAAACAAATAAAAAAACTCAGAAAGTGTTAAGTGCTAAAAAGAAGGTTGCTCTACTTGGTGTTAAAAGTGATATGCAATGGAAGAATTCTTCCACATGAAAGAGGAGAGAATCTTGGTATGTGCTCTTTGCCATCTAAATTCCAGCCCTGTCCCTGTGGGCTTCTGACTTGCTGTTCACCTTGGGGAAGTTCCTTTCTGTCTCTGATCCTCTTTTCTTATCTGTGAAATGAAAGTGTGAGGAGCCCACTCAGCCCAGAAGCCCAGGGTGGCTGGGTGGCTATCATGTCGAAGCTTCACAACCTTGCAGTGCTACAATCATAGTTTATCCCTGCTTGTCTTTCCGTTTCCACACATACCACCCATACACATAGCTAAATGTCATATGTAACCTGTCACACACAAAAATGGACAGGTTACATATTACTTGTTCTCACTGTTTTACCACCTATCTGAACAACATTTTATAATATAATTTTATCTTATTTTTTTAAATATTTTTTTATTTATTTCCAAGAAAGGGAGAGGAAGCAAAGTCATTATTGATATAAACATCAATAATGAGAGAAAATTGTTGATCCATCAGCTGCCTCCTGCACACCCCCTGTTGGGAATTGAGCTCCAACCTGGGCATGTGCCCTGACTGGGAATTGAACCATGACTTCCTAGTTTGTGGGTCAATGCTCAACCACTGAGACACACCATCCAGGAATATTTTACCTTATTTTTTTTTGAGCTCTCTATAAATAGACATAAACTGTAGATATTTGTTTGGGTCGGGCTACTTTTGCTTAAGTTGTGGCGTGTGACTCATCCAGTTATGAATAGCTATAGTTTGTCCTTGTCAGTGCTGTATAGTATTTCATTGTGTCATTAGGCCACAGTTTATTTATCCAGTTTACTGTGATAGACTTTTCTTGAACCTGAGTCCAAGCACACATGGCACGAACTTCTCTAGGTATATACCTTGAACCAGGTGGTAAAACATATGCAGTGCCACACTGTGAGTCATTCCGTCCCTACTCACTGGAGCTCCCTATTGTCAGTCTTTATCATATATGCTCACCTAGTGGATGTCAATGCTTTTTCGCTGCCATTTTAATTTGCATTCTCCTCACTACTGATGAGGTTGGATATTTTTGTGCATTTATAACCACTGGGATTTCCCTTTTGGTGAAGTACCTCTTTAAATGTTTGCCCACCTTAGGCTATTGTGTTTTTTTCCTGTTGACTTGGAGGATTCTTTAGGTGTTCCAAATTTTAATCCTTTGTCAGTTACATGTGTTATAAATATTGTGCCTTTTTCACTTATCCTAGAGTCATGAGATGAATGTCATAATTTCAGAGTTCCTAATTAAGTAGTCAAATCTGTCTTTCACTTTATTTTTAATGTTTTGTCTGTTTTAAGAATTATTTTCTGCTTTGTGATCATGAAGAATTTCCTGTATTTATCTTTTGTATAAGGTCTTTAATCTACCTGAAATTGATACTCATTTGTGGTGTGAGGTAAGGGATCCATTTCTCTCTCTCTCTTTCTCTCTCTCTCTCTCTCTCTCTCTCTCTCTCTCTCTCTCTCTCTGTCACACACACACACACACACACACACACACACACACACACACACACACTATCCAGGCAGCCCAGCACTATTTGTTGAGAAGTGTGTCCTTGTCCTTTATCTTCCCACCCTGCAAACCACCCCCATCATTCCATGTAGCCATACTTTTGGGGGGCAAGCAGGAGCCCAGGAATGAAGGCTCTGGCCTAGCAGGAGCTGGTAATCAGTGCTAACACCTGAGGGCATGACAGATAGCCCTCCCCTACTGGACCAGCTGCTGCTCTTGCCAAACAGGTCTGTGGGGCTGTGGTCTGTCACATGTCTGTGCAGTTGTCAGTTCAGGTCATAAACCTTGAGCCCTTGCTTAATCCACCAGAACCCAAGTCAGCATCAGCCAGACATGTGACAGGCCACATGTCTGGAGTAGGGAGGAGTGCAGAAGGAGCTCATCTAGCTGAGCCAAAGAGGAGGCCCCCAGAGGCCAGCAAGGTAGAGGCCCTCACCCAGGGCACTGGACCAAGGTAAGGGAGGGCCAAAATGGTCCCAGCGAAGTCTTCCCTAACCAACTCTGTCTGGGAAATAAAAAGTCCTTTTTTCCATCTGGATCTGTTTGGGGCAGTCAAGAGACAAGAGATGGCCCTGTGACAAGGCCACAGTCTGTAGCAAGGACCTGCCAGATCCTTGGCCCCCATGCAATCCCATGAGAGCTCACACACACGCACTGGCCCTCAGGCCACCAGTCTCCTGGGGGCTTTTTATTCATTTCAGTGTCCAGAGCCTTCCCACTGGATAGGGAAGGGTCACTGCCAGCCTCCAATCTGCCTTCCAGATCCTGGTGCCTTTCCCCAGGGCAGTGCCTGGCCTAGCAAAACTGGGCCTTCCTGCTCCTGGAGTCGTCAGGGCAGGGAAGAAGAGGGAGGGAATGGGGGTAATCTTTACTCCTGCCTTGCAAGGTAAGGAAGATTCACCCATTTAATAGATGAGGAAACTGTGTCCCAGAGTGGAGCTCTGGTCCAGCTGGGCCTGACCCAGGAGATTAGGATGGACTCCTAAGATCTCGGTGGCTTGCCTATATGAACCAGGAAGATTCACACTCCTACCCAATTGCTTTTGGAGTAGAGTTGCTATTGCCTGGGCTTTCTGGGAACTCTGGCCCAGGAAGTTCCAGGAGCAAGAACCAGTGCTTCTGGGCCCAGGTCAACTTAGACTAGTGCTTAGGACTTGGGCTTTGTTTCCTGATTTGTGCAGTGGGAGGTGACAATCATTGTATCCACCTCTTCAGGTCACTCTGAGGCTGAAATATAACCTGCCCAAAGGGGCTTCAAACATGGCCAACTCTCAGGAAAACTTAGCTTTTGTTTTTATAGAGAAGGCCAATACCTGAGTGCCTTTCCTCCTTTGAAATTCCAAGCTCCTGTCTATTTCCTTTCTTCCTGAGCTCTCTACTTATGTGTTTATTTCTATGAGTTTAATATTTGCTTATGAAATATAAGCACATGGTAAAAGATGTTATAAGATGATACAATAAAAACTACATCTGTCCAACCCCTCCTGAGAGCAAACATGAAAAGCATTTTTTAGATAGCCGTCAGAAATATTCAGAGGATATACAGGGCATCCCCCAAAAAATGTACACACACATTAACAGCCTATAGCTCAATTTTAAAAATGAAATGTATTTTAATAAATACTGCCTTTATAATTATTCAAAGTTATGTATACATTTACACACACACACACACACACACACTAGAGGCCCAGTGCACAAAATTTGTGCATGGGGGGTGGGGTGTTCCTCAGCCCAGCCTGCATCCTTTCCAATCTGGGATGTCTGACAGCCTGTTTAGGACCTATCCAGTGGGCAGGCTCTGGACACAGGCAATCAGACATCCCTCTCACAATCCAGGACTGCTGATTCCCAACTGCTTGCCTGCCTGCCTTCCTGATTCCCCCTAACTGCTTCTACCTACCAGCCTGATCATCCCCTAACCACTCCCCTGCCATCCTGATTGATGCTTAACTGCTCCCCTGCCAGCCTGTTTGCCCCTAACTGCCTTCCCCTTTGGGCTTGGCCACCCATAACTGCCCTCCCCTGCAGGCCTGGGTCCCCCCCAACTATCCTTCCTTGCAGGCCCAGTAGCCCCCAACTTCCCTCCTCTGCCAGCCTGGTCACCCCTAACTGCCCTCCCCTACAGGCTTGATCACCCCCAACTGCCCTCCCTTGCAGGCCTGGCCCTTCCCAACTGCCCTCCCTTTCAGGCCTGATCCCTCCCATCTGCCCTCCCCTGCTGGCCATCTTGTGTTCACATTGGGTTAGATAACTTTGACCACATGGGGCAGCCGTCTTGAGTGTTGGAGTGATGGTCAATTTGCATATTATCAGATAGGAGGATTAGATAGGCTAGAAGTCTGGTGCATAGGTGGGGGCCAGCTGGTTTGCCCTGAAGGGTGTCCCAGATCAGAGTGGGAATTTCCTTGGGGCAGCCTGGGTGAGGGGCCTATGGTGGTTTGCAGTCTGGGCATGCCCCCCAGTGACCCAAGCAGAGGTCCTGGTATCTGGGATTTATTTATCTTCTATAATTGAAACTTTGTAGCCTTAAGTGGAAATCAAAGCAGTCCAGGACTGTGGAAACTTGGCTTCCTCTATTGCTGGGGGCAACTCAAGTTTCCTGCTCTCTCTAGCTCTGTGGCTGCCACCATTTTTGTTGGGATTTATTTATCTTTTATAATTGAAACTTTGTAGCCTTGAGTGGAGGGCTGGGCCCGCCAGGGTATGCGGAAAGCTTGGCTTCCTCCATTGGCAGGGAAACACAAGCCTCCTGCTCTCTCTGTGGTGCAGCCATCTTTGTTGGGTTAATTTGCATACTCGCTCCTGATTGGCTGGTGGGTGTGGTTTGTGGGTGTAGCAGAGGTGTGGTTAATTTGCATATTAACCACAATATGCAAATTACTCTTTTATTTGATAGAATATATATGTGTGTAATATGCTAATTAGGCCAAATGTCCTTCTGGATAACCTTCCAGATGAAGCTCCCTCCCCCCCTTGTATTCTATATAATAAAAGTCCAGTGACCAAAACAGCAGAATGGACAGGCCAGAATGACCCGAGACCAGAATGACCACAGCCTTTCTTCCTGGCCAGCAGACCCCATTGAGCGGTTAGGGGTGATCAGGCAGGCAGATGAGCAGTTAAGGGCAATCAGGCAGGCAGAGTATTTAGGGGTAATCAGGCAGGCAAAAGTGGTTAGGGCAGTGGTAGGCAAATTAATTTGTCAACAGAGCCAAATATCAACAGTACAATGATTGAAATTTATTTTGAGAGCCAAATTTTTTAAACTTAAACTATATAGATAGGTACATTGTTATTAACTTAGAGTACTCCTAAGCTGGCCTTTGCTAAAAACTCAAGAGCTGGGCTACCTGAATGCGGAGCATCCGTCCTTTGCGTTGTGAGCGAGCGAGGGAATGCAGGTCCCGGAAACGGCGGCGCTCTGCTCCCTTCATCGTGCTCCCTGGCACGTGTGGCAGGAGCTGGTCATGGAGCTGCAGAGGTCCCCATTGTTCGAAGTGAAGGGTAACTTAGAGTTGAAGAGACCCCTGGTCAAGGCCCCTTCCAGGCTGCCTCTCTCAGGAAGCAGGTTTAAGAGAAGGCTTGATCAGATGGAGGATGTCTTGGAGCCAGAGAAGAAAAGGACACAAGGCCTGGGCACAGCAACCAAATTTTCCACATCCCACCACAGAGCTCCGGTCATCACCACAGTGCCCCAGACACAAAGCCATACCACAGCTCCAAAAGTTCCCAAGAAGACAGGACCCCAATGTCCCACAACTGTTGCCACAGTGTTGAAGAATCAGAAGGCGGGCCCCGTTGCTCCTGCCCAGAAGCTTGGCACAGCAGCTGCTCCTCCTAAGCTGGGAGGGAAGAAACCCAGCAAACATCCCGGCTGGGACTTAAAAGGTCAATTATGTGACCTAAATGCAGAGCTGAAATGCTACCGTGAGAGGACTCAGACTTTGGACCAGGAGAACCAACAGCTGCGGGACCAGCTCAGGGAGGCGCAGCAGCAGGCCACGGCCCTGGAGGCAGAACGCAGGACACGAGAAGGGGAGTTGGCCAGGGTACGGGCCCAGGCTGAGCAGGGCCAGCAGGAGCTGGGGAATCTGATTTCTCGTGTCCTGGAGCTGGAAGAGCATCTGGGCATGCAGAAAGGCTTGGTGCAAGAGCTGCAGAAAGAACAGTTGGGATTGCAGGCAGAGCAGAGGGAACTGGCCACCGGGCTGGAGGAGCAGGAGAGGAGGCTTCAGACATCAGAAGCAGCTCTGTCAGGTAGTCAAGCGGAGGTGGCATCTCTGTGCCAAGAGGCAGCAGCCCAGGCAACCTTACTGGCTGAGCGAGGAGAGCATCTCCATGGGCTAGAGATGGAGCACCGGAGACTACACAACCAGCTACAGGAGCTCAAGGGCAACATCCGTGTGTTCTGTCGGGTCTGCCCTGTCCTTCCAGGGGAGTCCACCCCACCCCCTGGCTTCCTCCTGTTTCCCTCAGGCCCTGCTGGGCCCTCAGATCCTCCAACCCACCTTAGCATCCTCCGGTGTGATGAGCACCGTGGGACCCTGAGTAGGGTGCCAGTCCCCTCCCCCACCTCCCGACTCGCCACGACTTCTTTGACCAGATATTCCCGCCAGGGAGTAGACAGGATGAAGTGTTTGAGGAGATTGCCATGCTTGTCCAGTCAGCCCTGGATGGCTATCCAGTATGGATCTTTGCCTATGGCCAAACAGGAAGAGGCAAGACCTTCACAATGGAGGGTGGGCCTGCGGGAGACCCACAGGTGGAGGGGCTAATCCCTAGGGCCCTGTGGCACCTGTTCTCTGTAGCCCAAGAGCTGAGCGGCCAGGGCTGGACTTATAGCTTTGTGGCAAGCTACGTAGAGATCTACAATGAGACTATCCGAGACCTCCTGGCCACCGGGACCCGGAAGGGCCAAGGGGGTGAGTGGGAGATTCGCCGGGCAGGGCCAGGGAGTGAGGAGCTTACTGTCACCAATGCCCGCTATGTTCCTGTTTCCTGTGAGAAAGAGGTGGATACTCTGCTCCTTCTGGACCACCAGAACTGGGCTGTAGCCCGCACAGCCCAGAATGAGCGGTCATCACGCAGCCATAGTGTGTTCCAGCTGCAGATCTCTGGGGAGCACGCTGGGTGAGGCTTACAATGTGCGGCCCCCTTCAATCTTGTGGACCTGGCTGGGAGTGAGCGGCTAGTCCCTGGCTTAGCTCTCGGTCCTGGGGAGCGGGAGCGCCTTCGAGAAACACAGGCCATTAACAGCAGTCTGTCCACACTGGGGCTCGTCATCATGGCCTTGAGCAATAAGGAGTCCCATGTACCATATCGGAACAGCAAGCCCACCTACCTGCTGCAGAACTCTCTGGGTGGCAGCGCTAAGATGCTCATGTTTGTGAACATTTCTCCCTGAGAAGAGAACGTCTCCGAGTCCCTCAACTCCCTCCGCTTTGCCTCTAAGGTGAACCAGTGTGTTATTGGTACTGCCAGGCCAATAGGAAATGAAGACAGATCCAGATCTTCTGGGGGTGGAAGTAGGGCCAAGGGATGCTTTATTGGGTAGGCGAGGTGCCCCATGTTACCCAGGCTTATCAAATAAAGAAAAGTTTTCTGAAAAAAATAAAAATAAATTAAAAACTCAAGAGCTGCAGTTTGCCAACCGCTGGGTTAGGGTGATCAGGTAGGCAGAACCAGTTAGGGGTGATCAGGCAGCAGAGTGGTTAGGGGCTACCAGGCCAGCAGACGAGCAGTGAAGGGCCAGCATCCCAGATTACGAGAGGGATATCCAGGATTTTGAGAGAGTGCAGGCTGGACTGAGGGACCCTCCTACTCCCATGCACAAAGTTCATGCACTGGACCTCTAGTTTTAAATAAAACACCCATTAGCTTGCTCTGCCTCCATCCTGTGACTTCCTCTAGACTTTTAAATCCACTCACTGGGCCAAAGCCTGAGCTGCTGCTTCCTTCCAGAAGCCATACATGTTTGTGCATGCTGGCACCAGATTTTTCTCATGAGCAGGACTTGAGGGAGGCAGCAGCCTGGCATGGGGCAAATAGGAGGACTGTTGAGCAACAAAGAATGGCCCCTCTGTGCCCAGGAAGAGCCTAACTTGGAGACCAGCTCCTCCTCCCCACTCTAGCAGATCTGGTGCTAGATTGAGGGTGGAGCTTGGGGACCCAACTTAAGTCCAATTTGGCTGCCAGCTGGCCATTGAGTGACCTTGAGTCAGCCCTGGGCTCTTCCTAGCTCCTAACTCAATGCAGAATCTCAGGGAATGTAGTGGCTTCAGTAAGAGGATTGAGAGTCTGTCTCTTTGAGGACCCAAGCAAGCCACACATCACCTGTCCCACCTGGCTAAAACTCATGTTAGCTGGGGTTTTTGCCACCCTCCTGTTAAACTTTAATGGTTCCCATGAGGCGACTTGTCAGTGTTGTTTTGTTGACATTTTCTTGGTAGGCCTGTGACTCCTGGACCTGGTGGTATCTTATCTGTGCCACAAAAATCTCTTCCAGGGTCTGAGAAAAGAAAGTGGCAGGTGGCTATATGTGACTACATGTCCTATATGCATGACTATGAGGCTTCACCAGAAGGGCTCCCTGCCCCCTTGATGTTGGGAGAATGGTTGGGACCTAGGGTCACAGTCACTAGTGCCCAGTGGGGCAGAGTCCCAGGTGCTTCAATCCAACAGTTTTTCAGGTTGCATGCTGTCTAAGAGCAGTGAGCAACGAAGAATGCACTCTTGCCAATCTGTGGGCCTGAAAGGCTGTGTTCACCAGAAGAGGGCGCCCTCTACAGATTCATAAGCAGGGGTCCTGAATACTGGTGGTGGAACCAGCCTTGAGTGCTCACTAGCAAATGAGTGGTTCCTGGGCATGGGGGTCTCCTTTCCACTTATGTGGTCTTCCTGTACCCAGTTTTCCAGTTTATCTCCAGGCTCCTGCTGGTAATCTCCGGGAAAAGAGAACTCCACCCTCTCCTCCATCTGTGTGCACAACTTAAGTAGACTGAGCCAGGTGAATCCTCAGAAGGAATTAGGCAGTATGCCTGACCTTAGGGTCTAGGAATAGCTTGGCTCAAATTATATCTAGGTCCACATCTCATCTCTAGCTCTTCCTTGAATGTCTACTCCTGGTCAGGATACCTCTGCACCTTATCATCTGTTAATATCACCCCAAGCTCAAGTATGAAGGGCCCTTACCTTAGTGCCTGGCCCCTTGGGAAGTGAGCACTGTATTTATGAAGGCATGTTGATTTAAGGGCAAAGAGTCCCATGAACTGCAACATCATTAATTTCACCCACAACTATTTCTTGAACTCCTAGTATAGGCCAGGCACTGCACTGGGGCTGGAAATAAATGCTGAGTACAACAGACCTGAACCTTATCCTCATGGAGCTGTCTGGGAAAAGAGAGGGAAGCACTCTTTTGAGCAGGGTTGACCATGTATTGGGAGGCTTTGCTTAGTGTGACAGAGAAGGTGAGGCAAGGCTTTCCTGGAAGAGCGGAGGTGTGAAGTAAAGTCAGGGTTAAGTAGGTGAAAAGAGAGAGGTGGGTGTACCAGGCAGAAGAAACAGTAAATGTGAAGGCCCAGGGGCAGGGGTCAATTTGCTGAATATGAGGCTACAGCAGAGTGGGAAGAGCAGAGGTAGGCAGAGGCCAAATCCACAGGTTCATGTGAGAATGGCAAGGAGTTTAGTGCTTATTTCTTTTATATTTTTAAATATATTTTTTGATTTCAGAGAGGAGGAGAGAGGGAGAGAGAGATAGAAATATCAATATAACAGAATTATAGTTTGGCTACTTTCTGCATGACCCCCTCTGGGGATTGAGCCCATAATCCGTGCATGTGCCCTTGACCAGAATCAAACTTGGGACCCTTCAGTCTGCAGACTGATGCTCTATCCACTGAGCAAAACGAGCTAGGGCAGGTTCTTGTTTCTTAAGCAGTAGGGAGACAGGGTTTGAAGCAGGGCAGTGGCATGTTGTTATTGAAATGTCTGTGAAATTGGGTTTGAGTCTGAACTCTGATTCCTAACCCAGCTGCCCTCCCTCTATACAATTATGAGAGTTGAGGAGGAGTGTGTTTTAGGTTGTGCAGGCAGGAGGAAGGAAACTTGAATAAAGAAACTTAGTGTACGATACTAAGGCTGGCTCAGCCACCACCCTCTGGGCACCTGCCCCCAGGCTGGGGCACTATCTAGTCTGCTAGCTATCTTGGGCCTGGAAAGGCCAGACTGCAGTTCTTCAGTAGGACTATAGGTGGCACCAATGGCAGATGGGACAGAATAGCAGGGACCAGCCCATTGAGAAGTGGGCTAGGGAACTGCTCTGGTCAGGCCTAGGACATGCCAAGCTTTCCCCTGTTCTTTACCTACACCTTGAGCCAGCAATCAGACTTCTGGTTTGGTGGCTCCAGCCTGCAGTTGCCACCATCCCGTCTTTCATCCCCTCCAAGGACCACTCCATCAGCTGTGCCCTGAGCTGTCTTTTTAAGCCTATCTAAATTTGCCACTAAGCTTGACCAGGGACAGCTGGGTGAAACCAGTCTTTATAGGGTACTGCTTGGGTCCAGATCTCCCCTTTGCAGCCTCCAGTTAGTGAAATGCAGATTATGAAGTTCTGGCCTCACATGTCTTTAAGCCTTTTTTGAGGAGTTGTCTTTAAACTCCTCAAAAAGGCTTAATTATATTTCATTATTTTATAGATAGTAATATAACCACATGGTTCAATAATCTACACAGTGATATTACAAAGCAACTGTTCTCAAAACATCCTGGTATCACAAGAACAGACATATAGACCAATGGAATAGAATAGAGAATACAGATACAGTGGTACCTCGAGATACGAGTTTAATTCGTTCCATAACCTTGCTCATATATCAAGTTGCTCGTATCTCAAAGCAAATTTCCCCATTGAAGTCAATTGAAATGCCGTTAATCCATTCCAGCCCCCAAAATGCCACCCCAGTTGTTCTTGTTACGTGTTTTTGGATAAGAAAAATGTATTTATAAATGACAAATATTGTATAAAAACATAATAGAAGAGAATGTAAAGGAATAAACTGGTTTTATAAAATGTATTTACCTGCTCGTCACACTCTTAATGCTACACTTTATCCCTAAACTGAATGTAACTTAACTAATCTTCACTGAACTTAATTGCTACTGGTCTTTGCATTTTGGGCCGATTTAAAAAAAAAAAAAAAACATGTCCAACGAGGTTTGCCTCTTCCTCCCTTTCAGAATGTTTCTGAAATGGGTGAGGCAAGTTTCATTGAACAGCTCCGATGCACGACCAGTAGCAACTTTCTCGGGGTGTTTCTTTTCCACGAAGTGTGATACCCTCTCCCACATTCCTAAGATCTCCTTTATCTCACTGGTAGAGATCTCCTCCACCTCTGGCTCCTCCTCAAAACCAATTTCTTGGAGAACCTCCGCATGTTGCTGAGACTGCAACCCTTGTAACTCCTCCGTGGTGAGTTCCAGAGAGTGCTCCTCGAGGAGCTCATTCACGTCTCTCTCATCCACCTCCAGGCCCATGGATTTTCCCAGAGACACTATCTCCTCCTCCACTGGCACCTCAGGTTCGAATCCTTCGAAGGTCCTTTTGGCTCCAGCCTCAGGCCACAGCTTCTTCCATGCAGAGGTCAAAGTCCTCGTTGTAACACCCAGCCAGGCCTGATCAATAATTCTGAGGCATATCACGATGTTAAAGTGGTTTGGTTCTTCCCGAACTCTCGAAGGGTGAGGTTTGGGTTCTCCGTCACCTCAAAGCAGCGCCGGAACAGGTGCTGGATGTACACCTTTTTAAAATTAGAAATCACCTCCTGATCCATGGGCTGCAGGATAGGAGTGGTGTTGGGTGGTAGGTAGACAACTTTATAAACTTGAACTCTTCGAGGAGTTCATCTTCGAGGTTCGGTGGGTGAGCAGGAGCATTGTCGAGGACGAGGAGGGCTTGCATGGTTAAGTTGTTTTCCTGTAGATATTTCTTAACAGAAGGGCTGAAAACCAGGTTTACCCACTACACAAAGAACTGCCTTGTGACCCATGCCTTTGGGTTTGCCCTCCACATAACTTGCAGTTTATCTTTTAAAATCTTATGTGACTTAAAGACTCTGGGTTTTTCTGAATGGTATACGAGCAGAGGCTTGATCTTGCAGTCACCACTTGCATTGGCACACAGTGCGAGAGTCAACCTATCCTTCATGGGTTTGTGGCCTGGCATTGCCTTCTCCTCTGCCTTTATATATGTCCTATTCAGCATCTTCTTCCAGAAAAGCCCTGTCTCATCACAGTTGAAGTCTTGCTGGGGGATATATCCTTTGGCTTCTATCAGTTCAGAAAAAGTTTTGAGGTAATCCTTCCCATCCGAACCTGCTGCCTTACCATGCCTGACGATGGAGTGAATGCCGGACCTTTTCCTGAAGTTATCAAACCAGCCTCTACTGGCTTTAAATGAGTCTTTGGATGCTTTATCCGTGGAAGTGCGCAGGATCTGCTCCAGCAAATCACTGTAAATCGCTCGCTCCTTCTCGCATATGATGCCCTGTGTTAATATCTCCTTTAAGCTGCTTCTCCGTCACCCACACCATCAGTAGATTCTCCATCTTTTTATGGAGAGAGCTACGGAGCTTAGAAATTATTGTAAGGCCCTTAGCTGGCGTTATACCCTTTATCGACTCCTTCTGTCTAAGCACAGTGCATATCGTTGAAGTACTATGCCCGTATTGCCTTACCAAGTCAGCCACTTGCACACCTTGCTCATATTTTTCTATGATTTCATACTTTTTTTAAAAATACATATTTTATTGATTTTTTTACAGAGAGGAAAGGAGAGGGATAGAAAGTCAGAAACATTTATGAGAGAGAGATATCAATCAGCCGCCTCCTGCACGCCCCTACTGGAGTTGTGCCCGCAAGCAAGGTACATTCCCAGGTCGAACCTGGGACCTTTCAGTCCACAGGCTGACGCTCTATCCACTGAGACAAACCGGTCTCAGCTCACGCTTTAATTCAATAGACATCATCCTCTTCTGAGCACTGACCTTTCCACTCGCTTTCTTTGGACCCATGGTTATAAAAAGAAATGTGATAAAGTATGTAAATGCACAAAAGATGCTTCAACAACGAGGTAAACAAGCACACTGACTGAGGCGTGGGAAACTATGAGACCCTCGAATCTCGGTAAACTAATGGATCATGTGCAGCCAGCTGATCCACAGGATTACTCGTATCTCAAATGTTGCTCGTATTTCAAAGCAAAAAATCGCTCGCTCGATGGCTAGTATCTCAAAAATCTCGTATGTTAGTGCACTCATATCTCGAGGTACCACTGTATCCACTCAAACCACTATGCTCATTTAATATTTGACAAAGGAGGCATGAACATACAATGGAGTCAAGACAGCCTCTTCAATAAATGATGTTGGGAAAATTGGACAGATACATGCAAAAACATGAAACTAGTCCACCAACTTACACCAAATACAAAAATAAACACAAAATGAATACAGGACTTAAACATTAGACGGGAAACCATAAAAATACTAGAGGAATCCACAGGCAGCACAATCTCAGATATATGCCAAAAGAACTTCTTCACTGATACTGCTCAGAGGGCAATGGAAGCTAAAGAAAAAATAAACAAATGGGACTACATAAAAATAAAAAGCTTTTGCACAGCAAAAGAAACCATCAACAAAACAACAAGAAAGCCCACTATATGGGAGAACATATTTGCAAATGTTATCACTGATAAAGGTTTAATCTCCAAAATCTACAGCCAACTTATACAACTTAATAAAAGGAAAGAAATGATCCAATAAAAAAAATGGGCAATGGACCTAAATAGGACCTTTTCTAAAGAAGACAGAGGAAGGCCAAGAGACACGTGAAACATGTTCAAAGTCACTAATTATCCGAGAGAGGCAAATCAAAACGACAATGCGATACCATCTCACACCTGTCAGAATGACAATCATCAACAAATCAACAAAAGACAAGAGTTGGCGAGGATGCGGAGAAAAAGGAACTCTTGTGCATTGCTGGTGGGAATGCAGACTGTTGCAGCCACTGTGGAGAACAGTATGGAGTTTTCTCAAAAAACTAAAAATGGAACTCCCATTTGACCCAGCAATCCCACTCTTAGGAATATATCCTAAGAAATTAGAAACACCAATCAGAAAGGATTTATGCACTCCTATGTTCATAGAAGCACAATTTACAATAGCTACAATTTGGGAACAGCCTAGGTGCCCGTCAGTAGATATGTGGAGCAGAAAACGATTGGTATATCTACACAATGGAATTCTATGCTGCCATTAAAAAGAAGGAATTCTTACCATTTGCAGCAACCTGGATGGAACTGGAGAGCCTTATGCTAAATGAAATAAGCCAGTCAAAGAAGGAGAAACACCACATGATCTCACTCATTTGTGGATAATAAAGAAAATTATAAGCTGATTTCTCTCTGCAACCTCTGAGACACCTAGTCAAGGCCTGATACATAGTGGATGATAATAAATGGGGAGTCGGGGAGTCGTTGAACACATTTAGGGATGCACATGTTCTCAGTTATAGATTTGTTTAAATAATGAATAAATGTCACATGTATCCCGCCTCCATTAGTTCCAAATCAGGGGAGTCAGGTCAGGCTGGTTGAAGCTGTCCTCCTACTGGGAGAGCATTGTTTGAATTAATCACATAAAGAAGGCTGTACAGAGGATGTTTAAGCCATTTAAGATAAACTGTTGTTTTAGGAGCACATAGTGGCATCCATTCGCAAAACAGACATCCCCAGCACTTATTACAAATGAACACAACTATTCATTAAAGTAGAGGCCCACTGGGACCTTGACTTGGCACCCCATGATGATATGAAGGCACTACTTAAGAGTCAGCAAGCCACTTCCCTAACAGCCCCTTAGAATGTGGATCAAGCCCTGCCGGGGGCAGAGGCGGGAGTGGGGGTCTGAATCAACCACAGCCAGATGGGGTCTTTGTACCAGGGCAAGCCCTCGCAGCTTTCTTTCTGTGTTTTTTTTTTCCTATGTTTCCTCAGTTTCCTGGCTCAGATTGAATAAGACAAGGGTGAGAATGGGGATCAGGAATGGGGTCTTCTGTTCTCTTCCTGACTCACAAGTCTTGCACCACCCCTGTGTTTGTCCCTGAGCCAAAAATCATTTATCTGATATTTATTGAGCACCTTCTGCACACCAGCACCACCTGGGTACTGGGCTACAGTGGTGAAGAAAGTACACTCCTTCACAGAACTTCATTTTGATAGAAGAGACAGACAGTAAATAAGTTACCAAGTAATTAAGCAAGATAAAAATATAGGCTGTGAGATGGGCTTTAAAGGGAGTAAAATGAGACCAAGAGAATGGGGGTGTGCCTCACCTGGGGAGGTCAGGGAGGTCACTTGAAGGAAGTGACAGTCTGAGAGCTCTGGAGTGTGGAGACTTTTAGGCCTGGGAGTTGAGGCTTGGAATCACCGAACTCAGTTCATTCCTGGTCCCAAGCTCCCAAAAGGTTTCATAGCAAGGGGCACTCTGAGAGTGGCTCAGCCCTGGGACTAGTTTGTTGAGGAAGGAATGGAGAAGCAGGCAGAGGCAGCTGGGGAAGAGAAGGGGCCAAGGCAAGGGCTGCCTCCCTAATTTGACCCCACCTGGGACAGAGAACTGGGGCAGCCTGGGCTCCATGTCATGCAGAGAATGGGCACAGAGGAGCAACTCTGTAACAGCTCAGAGCCATTTTCTTGGAGCTGTCCCTGAGGGGGAGCTGACCACACTCAGAGTAAGCATTGTGGATCTTAACCTTTCCTTCCTGAAAATCTGGCAGTGACTTTCTTGTGCCACCAGCCAGGGAAAGGAGGGTTGAGTATGAGAGGCTCAAGAGGGAGCACTTTTTATTTTATCTTGGGGTGACAGGGCACCCTGATGGGAAGTTGATGACAGTGTGATTTGGGATGGATGGGAATCAGGGTGAAGGTAGCAGCTCAGTTTTTTGCTTCTACATTTATTTCTGCTGTTGTTAAGCCCTTTGAATCTTATAAGAACTGCAAATGAGCATTTCCCATCTACTTTAATAGACTCATAGCTCAAGCAGAAGTCATAGTTCTGTTCTTCGTTGGCCCTGCCCCTCTGGACTACTGGACAAGCAGTCCAGCTCACTCAGCTGAGCCCAGCAGGGGGATGGGCTGTACCTACAGTGAGGGCCAGACTGGGGAGGGATTTCATGAGCACATTCTGATCTGTGGCCACCATCACCCTCTTCCTTCACTCTTATAACAAACCTTTATGTGGCAGGGGTTGCCATGGGCAATGGGTTCCTGGAACATGGAGAGCTCTGGGGATCCAGGTTTGGAGGGCTTCTTGTGGAGGTATCATTCCTGGCTCTTACGTTCATGTGGTCAGTCACATGCTAGGTTTTTCAAAGCTCCCATAGAGCCCCTCTATCCCTATCCAGTGTGGGGTTTTGTTTCTCCTAGCATTAGATCCTGTGTAATAACTGTGATCCTGTTATTGCAGCCTTTCTCTAAGGATCTTTCCCACGCCCTCACAGGTTATATTAATCCATTTGTCAATTGTTGGAATAATAACTACACCTAATTTTCATTGTTCATTTAAATACCAGAGGAAAATATCCGCTTTGCATCTCAAACCATGCTGGTTCCCTGGCTCTATGGCTTCCTTTGTCAGAGCAGTTGTAAAACAGCTATGGAAAGGAAGTCTGATGACCAGTTCTTGGCTGTGCCTCAGCATGACTTGGGGAAGGGCTCCCCATTCTCTAAGCCTCAGGTTCCTCATTTGAATAATGGGAGGGCAGCACTGTGTAATGGTGACTCCTTCTGGCTCTAAAGCTCTAGCTAACATTAAGGCCACTTTCACCGCACTGTCATGGTCCAGACCTTGGCCAAGCCAAGTGCTATTGAGTTTTTTTGTGGTGGGAACTCAATCCTCCAGGTGCTATTTGACAGATATCTGCAACCAGGCCAGTTTCATAAAGCAGTGGCAGAGTCAGAGCCCTACGTGGATGAGTGGGTGGAGAGTAGATGGAGAGTCATTGTCCCTGCCCTTGAGGTGCCCACAGTCTGGGTAAAGGGTTCACATTCTGGCTGGGGGTTGAGACATTAGGGGAAGCGTCAGGGAAGGTGATATTAGAGCTGGTCTTTGAAAGTTGAGTAAGAGGTTGCTGAGCAGATGAAGAAAGCAACCCAAGAATTAGAAACAGCATAAATAAAGGCACTGGGGGTGGGCAAGTGCCTGGTGCATTTGGGGAGGAGCTATATTGTAGGGATGGTATCTGGGAATGAGACTAGAAAGAGAGTGAGGTGCTGGATGACAACCCAGTTGATGCTTGTGTAGGTAAAATGCCATATTGTCCACTTCAGGTAAACAATCCTCAACCTCCAAAGTAAGTTATGCCAATGTCATTTAGTTTACTTTGTTTATTATGATCAGAGAAGTCCATGATTTGAAAATGGTTTCTATTAAAAATGATTGAAATTGAAAAAGTAACTTGGCACTTAGTGAGGTCAACTTTATTTATCTGGATAAGTTCTCTTCTGAGGACTGACTAGCTTTCCTGAGATGTCATGCTAGTGAGTTCCATGTTTTGCACAGCTGTCCCCAATGTTTTTTACAGCATCCAACATTCATACGAATAAGTTTCGTTCTGTGTGGAACCCATACCCAGGTTGAATGCTGAACTGTCCATGTTCTTGTGGTGCCATCCCAGCAGGGGCCACTGTAGCCTGGGAGGCAGAATGCCTGGGCCAGACATTGTCAGCGTTCATCCTTTCATCTCTCTGGGTCTCTTTTCCAGTCTGACAAATAAGAGGTTGGGCAGGAGGGGTATCACAGAGCTTCCTCCTAGACCCAACATTCTGTCTGTGATACAGGGATGTTTGTTTCATTGCTATGAAGAATAACATATTGACGAAACTGGTTTGGCTCAGTGGATAGAACGTTGGCCTGTGGACTGAGGGGTCCTGGGTTCGATTCCAGTCAAGGGCATGTACCTTGGTTGCGGGGACGTCCCCAGTGGGGGGCGTGTAGGAGGTGGTTGATCGATGTCTCTCTCTCATCGATGTTTCTAACTCTCTATCCCTCTCCCTTCCTCTCTGTAAAAAGTCAATAAAACATATTTTTAAAAAAAGAATAACATATTAATGACCCATAGACACAGAGAGGAAAGCTGGAATGGATTATAATGCAAATGTAATTGATTTTTATAGCTACCAGTAAAAGACAGCCTGCTCAAAAGACAAGGAAATTGTAGTGGCCATAGGCAGTTTAGGTATAGTCTGGAATTCAGGTATTTGTAAACTGGCTCTGGCAGGCATCAGAGTCTCCTAGAAAATACTCAAAGATGTCAGAAGACTTCTAATTCCTTGGATTACTGTCTTTTGTTTATTTACTAGTGGCCCGATACATGAATGAAGATTCATGCAAGAATGGGCCTTTGTTCCCCTGGCTGACAGCATCGCCTTCACTCTGGCTGAAGAAGCCTTTCTGCTTCGGCTTGGAGCCACCTTTCTGCCTTACCATGATGCCCAGAAGCCTGAAGTGGCTGGGGTGGTGTGGAATGCCTGCATCATCACCATGGTGACGACACAAGCATCTTGTCCCATCCCTGGCCACTTGGTGCCTGCATATTAGAATTAACCACCATCTTTGTTGGGTTAATTTGCATACTCACTCCTGATTGGCTGGTGGGTGTTGCAAAGGTATGGTCAATTAGCATGTTATTCTTTTATTAGATAGATTTATTTCACTGGCCTTTTTTCTTATAGTAATAAACACTTATTTAAAAATTTGAACACTATGCATGGGCATAAAGTGAAAAGTCTTCCTTCCTTCTTCATACTTTGTCCCACCTAGACCTCCCATTTAGAGAGCAGGAGACTATCTCCAGAAATCTCTGGAACCCCCAGCTTCTCTTCCCAAAGACAAGCCTTGTACCTGTTTCTTGGGTCCCCTTTAAGAAATAGTCTACACTTACATTGCCCCTATATATGCACTGGTGTTCTATATATCTTATTGTAAATATGTTTCATATTTTTCTGAACTTTCAATGTCAATGTTATGTCTCAGATATTTTCCTATAAGTGTGTATGATGCTGCCACCATCATTTAAACATAGTACTCTATTTAAGTACCACAGTTTACTTAATCAGTCCCCATTGAGGAACATTGTGTGTTTCCTCCTCTGTGTTCTGCTATTACAAACAACTAAATCCTTGAACCTAACTCTTTGTGCACATGGATAGATTGTAGGATTTGTTCTTAATAGTGAATTATAGTATCTTGTGTCCATCTTGTCTGAAAGTCACCTGACCTGATGTTTTATTTTTATTTCATCCTGATGTTGCTACCAACTACTACTACTTATTATTATTATTAAAATTTTTATTGTTGAGAGTATTACATATATCCCTCCTTTTTCCTCCTATTGTCCCCCTCCACCTGGTTCCCATCTTACTGCAGGCCTTTACCACCATATTGTCTGTGTCCATAGGTAATGCATATATGCATATAAGATCTTTGGTTAATCTCTTCCAACCCCTCTCCCCACTGCTCTCTGAGATTCGTCAGTCTATTCCATGTTTCCATATCTCTGATTCTATTTTATTCACTAGTTTGTTTATTAGCTACCTTGTTAGTTTATTTTTATATTCAATAGTTTATAGATATGTATTTATTGCCATTTTATTGTTCTTTCTTTTTATTATTCCTCTTCCTTCTCCTTCTCTTTCGCTTCTTCCTCTTCTTAAAGAATACCTTTAACATTTAAAGGAGTTCATAATGAACTCCTTTAGCTTTTTTTTTTTAAAAAAACATATTTCTTTGTTGATTTCAGAGAAGAAGGGAAAGAGAGATAGAAACATCAATGATGACAGAGAATCGGTGATTGGCAGCCTCCTTCACACCTCCCTCCCCTTCCCTCACCCTTGCCCCCCAGGACCAAACCCGAAACCCAGGCATGTGCTCCGGTCAGAATCGAACCTGGGACCCTTCATTCTGAAGGCCAACACCCTATCCACTGAGCCTAACCAGCCAGGGCCTTTGAGCTTTTTCTTTTCTGTAAAATTCTTTTTAAAAAATATGTTTTCATTGATTTCAGAAAGGAAGGGAGAGAGAGATAGAAACATCGATGATGAGCTCTAGCCAGTTTGGCTCAGTAGGTAGAGCATTAGCCTGCGGACCCAAGGGTCCCGGGTTTGATTCTGGTCAAGGGCACATACCTTGGTTGCAGGTTCCTCCCTGGCCCTCGTTGGGGCTTGTGCAGTAGGCAACCAATTGATGTTTCTTTCACATCTCTTACCCTCTCTCTTCCACTCTTTCTAAAGAAATAAAAAAGAAAGAAAAATCAATGATGAGAGAGAATCATTCATTGGCTGCCTCCTGCATGACCCACACTGGGGATTGAGCCTGCTACAAGGGCATATGGCCTGACCAGGAATTGAACCATAACCTCCTGGTTCATAAGTTGACATTCAACCACTTAGCCATGCCAACAGGCCATCTGTGAAGCTCTTTATCTGACCTTCAATTCTGAATGATAGCTCTGCTGGATGGAGTAATCTTGGTTGTAGGTCCTTGCTTTTCATCACTTTGAATATTTCTTGCCACTATCTTCCTTCCTGCAAAGTTTCTGTTGAGAAATAGGCTGATAGCTATATGGCACTCCCTTGTAGGAAATTAACTGCTATTCTCTTACTGCTTTTAAGATTCTCTCTTTGTCTTTAACTCTTAGCATTTTTAATTTTGATGTGTCTTGGTATGGGCCTCTTTGGATTCCTCTTGTTTGGGACTCTGCACTTCCTGAGCTTGTCAGTCTATTTCTTTCACCAGGTAGGGGAAGTTTTTGGTCATTATTTATTCAAATAGGTCTTCAATAACTTTTGCACTCTCTCTACTCCTTCTGGAACTCATAATGTGAATGTTGGTATGCTTGAAGTTATCTCAGAGGTTTCTTACACTATCCAGATAGAGGCCCCATGCATGAAATTTGTGCACAGAGTGGTGTTCCTCAGCCCAGCTTGAACCCTATCCAATCTGGGACTCCTCAAGGGATGTCCAACTGCCAGTCCCTGTGGGATTGGCCTACACGGCAGTTGGACATCCCTCTCATAATCAGGGACTACTGGCTTCTAACCACTCACCTGCCTGCCTGCCTAATCACCCCTACCTTGCCCTCTTGCCTGCCTGATCACCCTTAACCTCTCTGCCTGCCTGCCTAATGGCCCCTAACTGCCGTCCATTGCTGGCTGATCTCACCCCTAACTGCTCTTCCCTGCTGGCCTGATCGCCCCAACTGCCCTCCCCTGCCAACCTGATCTCACCCCCAACGGTCCTCTCTGCCTCAGTCCCCACTACCATGGCTTTGTTGAGCAGGAAGTCAGGCATCTGGAAGATTAGCATATTACCCTTGTATTAGTATAGATAGATTGTATAGGATACGATTGCTTAAATGGGGAGGGAGAGAACCTTTTTCAGCAGGATGAGATGTTCTTGGCAGACAAAAACACATAATCCCTACATCTGGACTGAGAGCCAGCCATATGCACTATACTGCCAAACCAGTAAAAAAATTGAACCACTTTCTTTACACCTTACACCAAACAGCTGTTGCCCTTAAAACACCTTGTCAGCCACACACACACACACACACACACACACACACACACACACACATCAGTAGTTCAGCCCACTTGCCTGCTGCACACACAGCCTGGTGTTTGGTTGAGCCTTTGATCATTTTGGATGTTATGACCCTGGCTTTTTGTAAATATAGATTTTGCTCTTTTGATTGAGTGTTTTTTGCTTCCTCATATTTCAAATTATTGATTTGGGATTCTCAGAATCCTCTACTGTTGAATCCCTGTAAATTATTCTTTATTTCAGTTAGTGTTTACTTAATTTCTGACTGATCCTTTTTCTCGTCTTTGACATTCTCACTAAGATCCTTGAAAGTCTCACTAAGTCTCTTGAAGCTCTCATAAAGATCCTTGAGTAACCTTATAATCATTGTTTTGAACTCTGTATCTAATAGTTTGCTTTCTTCCATTTCTTTCATTTGGAACATGTTTCTTTGTCTCTGCATTTTGTCTGCTTCCCTGTGTTTGTTTCTATGTATTGGGTAAAGCTGCTATGTTTCCTGGAATTGGTAGAGTGGCCTTGTTTAGTATCCTGAGGGCCCAGTGGCTCAGCCTTCCCAGTTATCTCAGTTGGGTAGTCTAGGTGCACTCTAGCGTTGGCTGTGTGCACAGTCTGGTTATAGTTGAGCCTGTTGGTAGACTGGGAGAAATTAACCTCCAGGTCAATTAGCTGTGAGGATCACTGTGACTATAGTGGGAGAGCTGCTGGGCAGGAGACATCCTATGAAGCAGGACTTCCTTCAGTGGGGTTTTGGTGCTCACTGAGTCTGACCCTTGAGTGTGTTTCTTGTGGATGTATAGAGTTGTAGATTGCTATAATCTAGAGCTGTCCACTGGGTGCCCTGGCTCTAAGGTCTCCATGGAGATGCAAAGTCAGCTACTGCCTGGGGCCACCCAGCAGGAACTACAGAGAGATCTATAGATGCCTTCTATTTGTATTAGGTTTGGAATTACCTGTGAGGCCTACCTGTGAAGCAAGGGAGGCTGGTGCTAGTGCTGGGTCTTGGACCTTTTATTGATAGGTTTGGGACTTGCTGTCATGAGCTGCAGCTTGTTTGAGAGATTTTAGCAAAGTCTGAAGTCTGAGCCAGGATAGGCCATTCATATGAAAAAGCTGCTGCAAACAGCTTGGGTGGGGCAGCAAATTGGATGGGTCAGGTTCTCAGGGAATCACCAGGGCAGAGTAAACAGTGTACTCCAGGCTGATGGAGATTCAGATATGGCTGCCAGTCATCCCTGTGACAAGGGAGGTCCCAGCATAGGATAAATGACCCCTGTGAGCACTCCTGTCTGGGAGAAAGCTGCCCTAGAATCCCTGCCCTGATGCCAGACAATCCAGTCCCTCCTGTATGTGTCCCCCAATGCCTCCTGGTGCTGGAGCTTGTATGGGTCCAAGTAACTTTGTGCACTGGCTCTTTAAGAGGGACACCCGGGTGTCCAGCAGCCTCAATCCATGCTGGTTTTCACAATCCAAAATTATGGGGTTTTCTCTTCCCAGCTCTGAGACCATGGGTTGGAGGTCTGGTGTGAGGCATCCTCTGCAAGGATAATTTCTTCCCAATTAAAAAACAGCACATTCCATGCCTCTGCCCCTCCAACCAGTCTTAATGTGCTTTCTTTTTTACTTCTCTAATTTAGCCAGCTTTCCAGTGGTTCTGAATGATGGTTGTTTTGTATTTTAGTTGTAATTTTGATGTGGTTGCGGGAAGTGGTGAGTACCCATGTTTACCTACATTGCTATCATGGTTCTCTCTCCTGATACTGTTGTTTTAATCATCATCTTCTCCCAGGATGTCTGGATTCTTCTCTTCCAGGTTTTGTCCCCGGGGCCTGAGCCAGGACGCTGGTGGTCTGGCAGAAATGGCAAGGCATTCACTGGGGTAGCTGGAACCAATGTGAAACTTCTTCAGGGGAGCTTCATTTATCTCAGGGTTGACAAAACTTTTCTGTGGAGTGCTATAAATATTTTAAGCTTTGCAAGCCATATATCTCTGTTGCAACTGTTCAACTCTGTTATAGCACAAAAGTATCCACAAACATTATGTAAATGAATGGGTAAAAGACATTATTTTTAAAAAGCAGGCAGTGGACTAAATTTGGCTCTCAAGCTTTAGTTTACTAACCTTTGACGTATTCAGCTGCTGGGCACTTCTGTGTCCCTGGCCTCATAGGAGGCATAAAGGATGCTACAGAGAAGGCCCAAATCTGGCAATGGTAGTACAGCTTAAGGGTGTGAAGAAAGAGCAGCTGCAGAGTAAGATGAGAGTGTACTTTACCGAAGGAGCTTGTAACTTGGAATAGGGGCCAGACAGAGGTGGTTTTTCTGAAACAAGTGACATCAAAAGCTGAAACCCATGTCCTAACCATGAGCCAGGCACAGTAGTGAATTTAGGAGTCTCCAAGAAGTTCAATATTCCTGGAGGTGTGATGTGCATAGCAGGGATATGATGAAGGGCAGAGCTGGAAAGATGAACCAGAAGCAGACCACACAGGCTTCAAAGCCAGCCATGAAGAGAGGCAGGTCTTCATCCTGACAGCTCTAGGAGAGGAACTGCAAATTTTACCTTTTTGTGGGGGAGGGGCACTTGTCTGGTCCAAGGAGAACAGGAAGGCTATGGAAAATGGAAGGCTTGCCCTAACTGGTCTGGCTCAATGGATAAGAGTATCGGCCTGTGCACTGAAGGGTCCCGGATTCAATTCCTGTCAAGGGCACATGCCCGGTTGCAGGCTCAATCCCACTTGGGGGTGTGCAGGAGGCACCCAATCAATGATTCTCTCTCATCATTGATGTTTCTATCTCTCTCACTTTCTCCATTCCTCTCTGAAATCAATAAAAACATATTTTAAAAAAGAAAGAAATTGGGAGGCTTTTAGAAGCCAGGGCGAGGGAACAAAGTTTGATTATAGCATGTGAAATGTGCCATGACAAGCAGCTCAGGAATGAAACCCAGGAAAATACAGTGGAAGTAACATTTTTATGATTTTGTATCCTACAACACCTCTACATGGACTCCTACTCATCCCTCAAGATCAAGTCTAAATGCCCTTTTATCTTTGGAGCTAAAGATAGGCTCTTTCCTTCAAACTATCATGACATCATACTGAAGGACACTTGTCACAGCAGTATCTCCTCATTGAGGTCTCAGAAGACATGCACAGAATAAGCACTAATAAATGCTTGATAAATTACATTAAATGGCAAGGTGAATAGCCAGGATAGAGGTGGCTGATGAACCACATTTTACAGTTGAGGAAACTGAGACTTGGAAGGCTAAGCAATTTGCCCAAATGATACATGTACAAATTCTTCCCAGTTTAGTCATTATAGCAGAAAAAATGGCATTCTCTATTTCTCCAAGCTGGAACTTTTCTTGCTTACCTCATAATTTGCTAAATTATTAATCTGTGAGACAGTTAACTGAGCAGAAGCAAGATGCACATTTAGCAGGAAGATAAAACAAGACAAGAGAATTAGGAGGCATCTACTTTTCAGACACTCCACCCTGTGGTGTTCCAAATGCTAACTGAAATTTAGCCCTTCTTCTAAATCCCAGCTGGAACAATATCTGTGAGTGATGAGGCCCTGGCCCTGAAGAAGTGCCTGGAATTCTTAAAGAATTGGGTCTTGAGGCTGTTGGAGCCTATCTGGAGTGCTCTAGCAGATGGGTTGGAGAATTCTCTTAACTGTTTACTGCAGCCTCTTTTTAGAGGGCAGTTCAAGCTGGGGTGGAGTTCTCCCACACCCTCCCTCTTCCCACCTCACCCAACAGGGATGCAGGACAGGATTATGGTCTTTTAACGGTGTGGCTCAGTTGGTTGAGGGTTGGCCCACGCATGGAGAGATCAGTTTCTATTCCCAGTCAGAGCACATACTTGGGTTTTGGGCTACATCCCTTTCCCTAGCCTTTCCTATCTCATAAGAAAATCAATAAAAACAAATTTAAAAGGACTCAGATAATGTCCCTACTTTAGTGGGTCTATACTTCCTGAATCCCACAAAACTGCCAACTGCCTAGCCCTCCAGGTGATGGACTTGTGGGTGGGATAGCCTAGGATAAGTGGGGTGGCCCAAGACAAGTGGGGTTTTGATTGTAACTATATCTGCTTGATATCTCCCAACCATATTTGGGTATTCCACAAGTGTGGGTGCTGGGCATGCCTTCATGAAGCCCAAGAATAGATAATAAACAAGTAAATATGCAAATCGAGAGCAGCAAGCCATGGTTGCCTATAGTAGGATAAGTCAAGCAAGCCTGTGAGAGGAGAAGGTGTAGAAAATTGCCTTAGTTAACCCATTTAAGCTGAGCCTCAGTTTCCTCTTCTGGAAAATGGGACCTATAATAACTCCACCTGCATTACAATATTGTCTTGAGGACCAAATATCAGTAAAGAGCTCTAAAATACTAATTTGTGTTATATTAAGCCTGCTGTGGGGATCTGAACATTATCTCTGAGTGAAGGAAGGGCAGGGGATTAGATAGGTTTAGGGAGAAAGTAGCTGCTTCCTTTAGATCCTCACAAAAAAGTACCCAAAAGGGTATCTCCAGCCTCAGGATGGGACCTACTCCTTTCTCAGGAACAGGGCATCAGAGCCCCATAATTATACCACGTGGAACAGTAAAGGCCCAGTTTTATAAACCAAGGACAAGTTAGGATTGGCAGACATCGATACCATCAGCAGAGCAGGCTACAGTTAGCTGATTTGGGATTTTGTATCTGCTGTGCTTGCACTTTGGAAGTATCTACGTTAGAGAAGTATACAGCCCGCCCCCACCCCAAAAGAACCCAGCTTGCTGGAACAGGGGAGGATGGGGCCTGAGAATCCTTCCCTTGTGCCTGTCATCCCTCCAGCTCCGGCTCTGTTAGTCCCGCCCCTTCATGCAGCCCCGCCCCTTTATGCCTTGTCCCCGCGCTCCCTCCCGCGTCCGGGCTTCCTGGCCCCGCCTTTATCCCCGCCCTCTCTAGGGCCACATTCCTGCGGCCCAGCCTCTCGTGGCGCCCGGCGGGCGGGGCGGCGGCGGCGGACGAGGAGGAAAAGGAGGGGGAGGAGGAAGAGAAGAGGAAGAAAGAGGAGGAGGGCCGGGCTTGGTGGCCTGGGTACCTGGCTTGGGGTCAGGGATAGTGGGAACTAGTAGGCACTGGTGGTCGCCCAGGCGATCGCGTGGCGGGTGATCAGGTCCCCTGGTTGTCTGGCCTAGGCCCTTGCATCCGGCCGCCCCTGGCAGGAGTGGGCGGTTCTCGCTCGGCTGGGCCCCGGGCGCCGGCGGCCGCCAGCTCCCGCCGCGGCCACCATGTGGTGCCTACACTGCCATTCGGAGCGGACCCAGTCTCTGCTGGAGCTGGAGCTTGACAGCGGGTAAGGGCCCGGGAGGGCTGAGGGGAGGGAGCTGGGAGCGAGGGCGGCGGGGAGGGCTGAGGGAGGTCGCCAGCGGGCGGGGCTCAGCAGCGCGCCGCGTAGGGTGGGATACTGAGAGCCAGGCGTTGTGTTCTGTTGTGAGATGGTTTGCTAGAGCCTGCAGGGAGTACGTGGGTGTGCCACAGAGAGGCTTTGGGAATGGGTGTGCGAGAGTTCGCGAGACCGTCGGGACGGACGCCTGTGAGACTGGGTGGAGCATGTCTGTGTTAGTGCAGTGAGCCAGACACAGGACCCGATCTTGTGCGTGTGAGAAATAGATGCTGCCAGGACGGGAGGTGTGTGTGTTCATGCTCTTGAGTGACTTGGTACACGCGTGGGAGAAACTGATGGGAGTTGGTATCTGGTAGAGGCGGGAGAGCAAGTGGAAGGGAGCTTGTAAGAGGAAGTGTGGCCAGTAGTGTCTGCTCCTGTGTCTGGCTGTAGATGTGCCACAGGCTGACAGGCAGTCCTCCTGAAGGCCTGTTTTTGTGAGATCCTAGGTCGGTGTGTGGGGTTATGTGTCCACTTTGTCAGGGCGTGTGTGCAAGGCTGAAGGTGTGCACAGGTGGTTTTCATGTGCTCTAGGCAGGGCCACCTGAGTACACTGGGACACCTGGAACTGAGGGAGGTTGAGTTCTGTGTGGCTACTGTTGTGGCTATCATAAGGCTGCTGGTGGGATTGGGGGTGTTTGTTTATATATGCTTGGTATGATCAGGAATAGAGAAGGCCAGGTGTAGGGGGTTGGGGGGGGGGTAGTCCTGGGAAAGAGGAGCAGAGTTCCAGAGACCAATCCTTTTCTGCTTCACAGTCTGGGTGGCTGTCTGAACATCCAAGGGCCTATATTTATGGCGATAAAGAATGTGTATGTGTGGGAAATACCCAATTTCCTTGCTTCCCTCACCAACACAACTGCCCCCTGAGCTGCCTGCAGGTCCCTCCTACGAGCACAGGCTGTGAGAGGCGGGAGGTGGGAGGAGGTCCACCTGCAACTGGCTGGCAGTTGCACTGAGAACATGCATATGTTCCCCTATCTCTTCCTCACCCCAGGGGCCTGAGACTTCATGTGAGGTGGTGCCATTGCTCCTTGCATCTGGGGTGGAGGCCAAACAAGCTGAAACTGCAGCACCAGCTGTCTGGAATCAGGGAATCAATCTGAGAATGAGACTGATATTCATATCCCACAGTGCCACTGCCTTGAAGCAGCTGTCCCACCTGGTATTGCATTCTTGTCCTTGAACTACTGGCATTCCCATATTGCAAGAGAGAACACTGAGTTCAAGTGTTCAGTCTTGTCAGCACCAAGGCTCTGTGGTTTACTGAGTGCCTGCTGTGTGTGTACAGTTGCTGCTCTAGGTAGTGGGGACATATTAGTTCACCCTTCAGCCTTGCCACAGTTAGGTCACATTTGCTCCTCAGTGCCTGGGATGTGGTTTTGAAGGAAGCTGGGGAGGGGCAGAGAGAATTAGCCCAACTTCTGGCCTGCAGAGGCTCAGTCAGGAGCTCCTTGCACTGGCCAGCTTGCCCCTACCCAGAGTCCTTTCAGCTGCTCATCTCCCCATCTCTTAACTCCAAAAGGATGCAGCATGCATGCTGCAGAGACCTCGGGAGAAGCCCAGTCTATAACATTCCAAGACAACTTCTCATGGTATACCCTGCAAACTTTTCTGCATACCCTGCAAACTTTTCTGATAGCCCTGTGTGATACTCTGCTGTTTGAGCCTTAAAAAGCCCTGGTCTCTCCATACCTTCCCTTTCTAAATAGGCACATTGGGTAGGGAATCCAGTGATAGGCAGAATATTACAAGGTGAGACTGGAGTGAAATCCAGATGTTCTAAAAGGCCCTTGCTGATTGATTATGGCCTGCCAGAATTTTCATGCTTTTGCTCAAAGAAGTCTGACTCTGAACTAGTTGTACTAATATTTACACAGCTTCAGTTGAAAAACAAGGACAATACTGACATCTGCATAAACAGTGAGATGACTGCTCAAATAGGTGTTTCTGAAAGGGATTGGACAGGGTTTCCTGGATTGTGGGAACTTGGTGTCCTGTGTGTGTTAACTGGCTGGATTTTGTGGAACATGGGGTCATGGTTTGCTAGGAGAATCTGAGTCAAGGGCAGCTCCGAGAGGTAGAGACTTTGTTTCAAATCCCAGCTCAAATTCAAGTACAAGCTACCATACCCCTCTTAGCCTCAGTCTCCCCCTCTGTGGAAAGGAATAATAATAATGCTTCACAGAGGTACCTGAGAAAATGGGTGTCTAAAGGCCCTTGTCCAGCTGGCCAGCCCCAGGCCTTTAGTCAAATGGCTCAATCATTCAAGTCAGTACAGTGGTACCTCGAGATACGAGTTGAATTTGTTCTGTCACTTTGAGGTGTGGGAAACTACGAGACGCTTGAGTCGCGGTAAACTGGTGGGTCGTGTGCAGCCGGCCGATCCGAGCAATTACTCTTATCTCAAATGTTGCTCGTATTTCAAAGCAAAAATCGCTCGCTCCACAGCTCGTATCTCAAAAATCTTGTATGTTAGGGCACTCGTATTTCGAGGTACCATTGTATTCTGCTCTTTTTAAAAAAAAAAAAATTTTATTGATTATTTACAAAGAGGAAGGGAGAGGGACAGAGAGTTAGAAACATCGAGAGAGAAATATCAATCACCTGCCTTCTGCACACCCCCTACTGGGTATGTGCCTGCAATGAGGGTACATGCTCTTGATGGGAATCGAACCTGGGACCCTTGAGTCCACAGGATGATGCTCTATCCACTGAGCCAAACCGGTTAGGAAAGTATTCTGCTCTTCCCACTGCCACTAACCCCTTGGATTTTCTTCCTTCCTCTTTTGTAAATTTCCTTTGAATTATGATGGAATATCCACCCACTAATCACAGTGGCAAGGTCTGATGGGTTTAGATCCCACCAGGGGCGTTGGGAGAGTTCTTCAGAGGTGGCCCAGGTCCTTTGTGTAAATGTATGTTTGTGTGGTGGGGGAGGGTGGTTGAGTGTGATATTTTTGTCCTCAAAAGCAAATCATAATGAGTTTAAAGGCCATTAAGGCTCTTGAATTCATTGTTGTGGCCTTATGGAATCTGGATGTTCCCACTGCATGAGCTGCTGCTGAGAGAAAAGTTATGGCGATTGTGGTGGAAAACATGGCATGATTCCCCTGGACCTGACATTCTTCTAGCTGCATAGCTGACCCCAGCTGGGTGAGTGCTCTCCAGGCCCTAAGCTCATGACAGGTACCACCCGAGTGAGCAAGTGAATGAGTGCATGGATCAGACATGTACTCCTGAGCTTGGAGGGTTGTTTGCTTTGTTCTCTGGGGAGATGAGTGTGACCCAAGGGTACCCAATGTTGCACTTTCCTGTTTCTTTTGTTTTCTTATTCACACAGTAAACAGTTACTGACCAGTGTACTTTGTGCTAGACACTGAGCTAGATGTAGAGGAATCAAGGTTAATAATGTGAAATTGTGCATCACAGAGCACACAAAGGCTTTGAGGTCCCATAAAATCCCAATTCTGCCTCTTCCCAGCGGCTTCAGGTATGTTGCCTCCCCTGTCTGAGCCTTGATTTTTGTCATTCATGAAATGGGGCCAAAATTATTTCTTAGGAGGATGTGCTGCATTGCCTGGTGTCTGGCACATATTAGATGCACCCAGAATGGCAGCTGTTGTCACCACCATCACGATTACACCATCTTTTCCCAGTTGTGAAATTATTGCTGAATAAAAGTGGTCCCTATCCGCTTTCCATTTTGCTAGTTTCTGGTTTACTAGAGCTTTTTGTGGATCTTTACGAGATCTTTCCTTGAGGGACTGAGGCCTGATCCTAGTTGATCCAAGTTTAATATCTTTTTATGCTTTATTCATATGTGGCTGTAGCTTCTGTGCTCCTTGATGGAAAGGATCATTCTTTCCATTTTATTTTCTTGGTTTATGGCTTCCTAACATGGTGACAATTTAAAATTTAACCTAAGGTCCAGATGTGGAAACATAGCAAGAGTTCCTTCCTTGTGTATATATGTGGGAAACTGTGCTAGTATTGTTTTTCCTCTTTGTTCAAAGGTTGGAGCAATCTATCCTATTTAATAAAAGAGTACTATGCAAATCGACCATATACCTGCTACAGAGCAAGTATGCAAATTAACCCAACCAAGATGGCTAGGGCCACAGAGAAAGCAGGGAGGAAGCTTGGGTTGCCCCTGACAATGGAGGAAGCCAAGCTTTTCACAAACCCAGCCAGCCCAGGCCTCTGCTTAAGGCAACATAGTTTCAGTGACTGTGCCAGTAGAAGGCTTGGCTCCACTCCAGGCTATAAAGTTTCAATTGTAGAAGATAAATAAATCCCAGATACCAGGGCCTTTGCTTGGGTCCCTGGGGAGCATGGCCAGCCTGCAAACCACCACAGGCCCCTCACCCAGGCCACCGTATGCCCCAAAGGAACACTCACCCTGATCCAGGACACCCTTCAGGGAAAAACAACTGGCCACCACCCATGCACCAGGCCTCTATCCTATCTAATAAAAAAGTAATATCCAGATTGACCATCACTCTAACACACAAGATGGCTGCCCCCATGTGGTCAAAGATCCTGCCCCCATGTGGACACAAGATGGCAACCACAAGATGGCCAGCAGGGGAGGGTAATTGAGAGGGTCCAGGCCTGCAAGGGAGGACATTTGAGGGTGACCAGGCCCACAGGGGAGGGCAGTTAGGGGCAATCAGGAAGGCAGGCAGGCAAGCAGTTGGGAGCCAGCAGTCCTGGATTGTGAGAGGGATGTCCAACTGCCCATTTAGGCCCCATCCTATCTGGATCAGGCCTAAACGGGCAGTCGAACATCCCTCAAGGGGTCCCAGATTGGAGAGGGAACAGGCTGGGCTGAAGGACATCCCCCTTCCCCCCACTTCATTCATGAATTTCATGTACTGGGCCTCTAGTGTATATATAAAAGCCTAAGTGACTGATCACTATAACATGTACTGACCATGAGGGGACAGACGCTTAATGCAGGAGCTGCCCCCTGGTGGTCAGTGCACTCCCACAGCCAACCTTCCATGGCCTCTCCCCCCAGTTGGCTGGCCTGATGGCCCCGATTGGGGTGGCCAACCTCCCACAGCCCCTCCCCCTGGCCAGCCAACCTCCCACGGCCCCTCTCCCCGCCCCCTGCCAGTGGGCCAACCTCCTACAACACCTCTTCCCAAACACCTCTCCCCAGACCAGCTGGCCAACCTCCAGCGGCCCCTTCCCCTAGCCAGCTGGCCCCAATTGGCTGGCCAACTTCCCACAGCTCCTCCCCACACTGACCAACCTCCCTCAGCCCCAATCACCCCGATTACTATCCAGATTTTTAATAATGATGATAATAGTAATGGTTGCCATTTAGTAAACTCTGTGTGAAGTACTTAGTTTTCAAAGCAATTTTCTGCTGTCCTTATTTTTTTCAGTTGGGGGAAGGTTACATGACTTGCCCAGGGTCACCAACCAGTAAGTGCTAGAGCTGTAATTCAGTCAGTCTGCCTGACTTTGGGGTCTGTGCTTTTCATAACCATGCTCTGCTTCCTCTGAGGTTGAATAATTTTTAGAAAAATATGTCACCATTTTAAATGGAGCCTTTTGCACCCTTTCCAAGCCACAGAACAGGTGTTTGGTATCCCATGGTGTTAGGATTCCCAAAATATCTCCCAAATTTGGTTTCCCCTGAGCTCTCTGACCTAATCTGGTATCTTGCAAGACCCCACAGACCCCCTAAGAGTTGCTTCCTGAAACACTGCAGTGAGATTCTGAGACAGTGCCCTTTGGTTCTGAGCACTTGCAGCATTTTTGAGGTAGCACGCTTGTCACAGGCCAGCCTTAGCGTAGAGCAGAGTCTTGGGAACAAAAGCTGACTCATTATAAGACCCTGGTAAGGAAACCCAAGGTCAGGGCCTTTGATGTCTAGGGGACATGCATGCATATGGGCTGCTGAACTTGATCCCATGGGAGGAGCATTAATAACCTGGAAAGACACCAGCTAGTTAGTGAGTGGCCTCCTCATTTAGGTTCTGGGCTGGATTGGAATCTGTCTGCCAGTATAAATGCTTTCTCTGTTTCTGGCCAGGAGGTTAGATTGTATAAGGATTAAATGTGTTAGTGCATGTGAAACATTTAAAATGTTGCTCTATTGTATTATAGCAAGCATTCAATAAATGTTAGTTATAACCATTGTAATTGTTCTTATTTATCCTGATTATTACTAAGCTTCAAAGGGCCTTTTTCTCCAGAGATAGAAACCTCCTGGAGAGGCGTGGGCAGGACTGGCTACAGTTAACTGTTTACATGTGGTCTCCCCAGAAGTGCTAGCATCAGTCATCTCCTAGTATCCACTCTCTGGGCCTCAGTTTCCACATCTATGAAGGTAGATAAGCTTCATGACCCTGGTCATTTGGTGAGGGAAGATGGTTAAGGGGGTAGATTCTGTAGCCAGGCTGCCTACCACCCTGACCCCAGCTCTGATCATCACATGCTCTATGATCTTGGGCATGTTCCTTAGACTTTCTGTGCCTTGGTTTCTCCATTTGTAGCATGAGGTGCTGGTATAGCAGCTCGTGGAGTTGTTGTGAAGATTGGATTAATACACACAGAGTGCACAAATATTACAGAAGGTGTTATTTGTTCAGGGCAGATATGTTGTTAGATGGGATTGGATATCTCTTTTTAGCTATGGACAAGGGCAGGGTTAAGAGAGAGTAAGACAGAGAGAATGGTGGTGAGGGAAGAAGTTGAAGGGCCAGGGGTGTTCATGGTGTGAGGCAGTGATGACAGCAACCGGGGGTGAGACAGATTGCAAACTTGCTGAGAAGGGACTAAAGCCCATACATGTGTGTGTGCGTAAAGCCCACTTTCCCTAGATTAACCCAGATTTAAACAGCCCACTAAGAGTGGACAGTTAAGAGTGTTAATATACTTATTTTATTTCAACCTCACAAGAATCCTGTGAAGTAGCTGGTATTGTTCCCATTTTAGAGATAAGAAAATTGAAGTGAGAAAAAAAGAAAATAACATATTCAAACTTTGTAGGACATAGATTTCTTAAAAATATAGTGCATTAATTTATTCTCCATTTATTTATTCAACACCTACTATATACCAAGCTCTGCAACAAAGTATGAGGTCCTATCTAATAAAGAAGGAATATGCTAATTGACTGCCACACCCTCAAAGATGGTGGTGCCAACAGCCACAAGATGGCAGTATCCAGTCCCCTCAGCCCCACCAGGATGACAGGTGTGTGGCATAGATGAGCCTGCCCTAGGCAGGTCTGGTTGCTCTGCACGCCTGCCTCCAGAGTCCTCCAGTTCCCTCTGCCCCCCAGCTGCCCAGGGCCAGTCCAGAGTGCAGGGAAGCCTCAGATGGCAGCTGCCCAGTCATCCAGGGCAACCAAAGGCTCAGGTAACCAGGCTCAGGTAACCAGTGGCAGCAGCAGAGGTGTGATGGGGCCATCACCTTCCCCTGATCACCAGGTCACCTCCTACCACTGAGAGGTCCCAGACTGTGAGAGGGGGCAGGCTGGACTGAGGGACCCTCCTCCAGTACATGAATTTTCATGCACCAGGCCTCTAGTCTATATATATATATATATATATATATATATATATATATATATATATGGCATAAGTGACAATTACGAACAAATGACTGGAATGACTGGTGGACCAGTTGCTATGACGTGCATTGATCACCAGGGGGCAAATGCTCAATGCAGGAGCTGTTCCTTGGTGGTCAATGCATTCCCACAGAGGGAGCACTGTTCAGGCAGAAGCCAGGCTCACAATTGGTGAGCACAGCTGTGACATGGGAGTCTCTCCTGATTCTGCAGCAGCGCTACCAAGCAGTGGCAGCAGGCACAGCAGGCCGGGATGAGCATAATTGGTATGGCACCCAGCTCAGGTTCTTCCCTGGCTGCCGCAGGAATCAGGCCTAAACCGGCAGTTGGACATCCCCCAAGGGTCCCCGATTGCAAGAAGGTGCCGACCAGGCTGAAGGACCCCACCTGTGCACAAATCCATGCACCAGGCCTCTAAGTTTATAAGTTCTTCGGTTTATCTCTTTCCATACTCACCTTTCCTCTGAGATCTCTCAGTCTGTTCCATGCTTCAGGACTTATTTTGTTGGCCAATTTATTTTGTTCATTAGATTCTACAAATAAATGAGATCATGTGATAATTTGTCTTTTTTCTGACTGGCTTACTTCACTTAGCATAATACTCTCCAGGTTCCTCCATGCAGTCACAAAGGGTAAGGGATTCTTTATTACAGCTGTGTAGTACTTCATTGTGTAAATGTACCACAGTGTTTTGTTTTTTATTGATTTCAGAGAGGAAGGGAGAAGGAGAGAGAGAGAATCACCAATGATAAGAACCATAGATTGGCTACTTCCTACACACTTCCCACTGGAGATTAAGCCTGCAATCCGGATATGTGCCCTGACTGGTTTGTGGGTTGAAGCTTAACCACTGAGCCACATTGGTCGGGCTATACCACAGCTTTTTTAACCACTCATCTACTGGTGGGCTTTTGGGCTGTTTTCAAATCTTAGCTATTATAAATAGTGCTGCTATGAATATAGGGCTGCATATATTCCTTCTGACTGGTGTTTGGGGTTTTTAGGAAATATTCCTAGATGTGGAGTT
The DNA here is from genome assembly GCA_004026805.1 of Lasiurus borealis. Classification (NCBI taxonomy): domain Eukaryota; kingdom Metazoa; phylum Chordata; class Mammalia; order Chiroptera; family Vespertilionidae; genus Lasiurus; species Lasiurus borealis. Next base: position 47,279 of record PVJN01004247.1, on the reverse strand, counting down.
ATTGGGTCAAATAGCAGTTTCATTAAAATATATATACATATACATATACATATATACATATATACATACACACACACACACACGTGTGTGTGTGTGTAACTTTTATTTCAGAGAGGAAGGGAGCAGGATAGAGAGATAGAAACATCATTGATGAGAGAGAATCATTGATAAGGTGCCTTCTGCACGTCCTACAATGGGGATCAAGCTGGCAACCTGGGCATATGCTCTTGACCAGAAATGAACCCAGACCCTTCAGTTTGCAACCAATGCTCTATCCATTGAGCCAAACCAGCAAGGGCCATTTTTATTTTTTAAGTAACCTCCATACTGTTTTCCATAGTGGCTGTACCAGTTTGCATTCTCATTAGCAATGTACTAGAGTTCCCTTTTTTTCTACATCCTCACCAGCACTGTGTTTTTTTTTTTAATTTACTAGAGGCCTAGTGCATGAAATTAATGCATGGGGGGTGTGGCCCTCAGCCCAGCCTGCACCCTTTCCAATCTGGCATCCCTCGAGGAATGTCCAACTGCCCATTTAAGCCTGATCCAGGTAGGATTGGGCCTAAAGGGGCAGTCAGACATTCCTCTCACATTTCAGAACTGCTGGCTCCCAACTACTTGCCTGCCTGCCTCTCTGATTGCCCCTAACCGTTTCTGCCTGCCAGCCTGATCACCCCCTAACCACTTCCCTGCCAACCTGATTGATGCCTAACTGCTCCCCTGCCAGCCTGTTTGCCCCTAACTACCCTCCCCTGCTGGCCTGGTCACCCCTAACTAATCTCCCCTGCAGGTCTAGTCCTCTCCCCAATGGCTCTCCCCTGCAGGCCTGGATCTCCCCCAACTGCCCTCCCCTGCAGGCCCAGACACCCCCAATTGTCCTTTCTTGAAAGCCTAGTTCCTCCCAATTGCCTTCCCCTGCTGGTCTGATCACCCACAACTGCCTTCCCTTGCAGACCTGGTCTCTCCCAATTGCCCTCCCTTGCTGGCCATCTTGTGGTGGCCATCTTGTGTCCACATGGGAGCAGTCATCTTTGACCACACGGGGGCAGCCATATTTTGTGTTGGAGTAATGGTCAATTGCATAATATACTTTTATTAGATAGGAAGATCAGATAGGACAGAGGCCTAGTGCATGAGTGAGGGCCGGCTGGTTTGCTCTGAAATGTGTCCCGGATCAGAGTGGGCATTCCCTTGGGGCATGAGGTGATCTGGGTGAGGGGCCTGTGGTGGTTTGCAGGCTGTCCACGCCCCCCAGCATATTTGCATATTACTCTTTATTAGATAGGATTGATGATGGCCATTCTGGCAGGTATAAGGTGATACCTCATTGTTGTTTTAATTTGCATTTTTTGGTAATTAGTGATGGTGAACATTTTTTCATATGTCTCTTGAACATCTGTATGTCCTCTTTGGTGATCTAGTTTGGAGATGTATCTATTCGGGTTCTTTGCCCATTTTTAAAAATTGGATTATTTGTCTTGTGTTGAGTTATATGAATTCTTTATATATGTTTGATATTAACCCCTTATCAGATATGTTCACCCATACATTGGGTTCCCTTTTCATTTTGATGGTGACTTGTGCAGAAACCTTTTATTTTGATGTAGTACCATTTGTTTATTTTTTTTCCTTTGTTTCTCTTGCCCTAGGAGATGTATCAGTGAAAATTCTGCTATGTGAGATGTCTATATTTTCTTTGAGGATTTTTATGGTTTCACAACTTACATTCAAGTCTTTTATCCATTTTCAGTTTATTCTTCTATATAGTGTAAGTTGATGGTCTAGTTTTATTTTTATTTTCAAGTACCTGTCCAATTTTACTGGCACCATTTGTTGAAGAGACTGTCTTTACTCCATTGTATGCTCTTGTGAAATATTAATTGGATGTATGGTGTGCATCGATTTCTGAGGTCTCTGTTCTGTTCCATTGATCTTTTTGCCAATACCAAGATGTTTTGATTACAATGGTTTTGTAGTATAGTTTGATATCTGGTATTAGGAACATAAATTTGGTCTTCTGGTTAATATGGTGCTTTTTTTCTTTCTGACGTTGTTGTGGCGCTTGGGCTTTCCTGAATGGAGGATGAGGCAGAGGCAGAAAGCATTGGGGGAATGGGGAGTCAGGAACTGGCAGTTCCTCCCAGGTGCCAGGCACTTGTAATGGACATCTCACTTTGCCCTTGGAAGTTCAGAATAGTAGCCTTGAGTCTCAAAAACATATTTGCTAGCCCTAGGAGGTTAGCTGGATGTAAGAACTGCCCTGCAGATTTCCCTGTTGGTATTGGGATGACTCTGAACTGGAGATGATGGGAAAGAAGGGGCTAGAGAAGTGCAGGTTCATAGTATGTGCTCAGTAAATGTGAGACACTCTATGGTTCTTACTAACTGGTGTATCTACCACAGTGATTATTCTTATTGCTGTTATCTCCCTATTAGGCATGAGTTGGAGAGGAAGTAGCTTTTTTCTTTGCTGTTAGTGGAGGGGAGATGCAGGCAAGCAAACATGAATTCTGTTTCCTCTGGGGCCCTTGACCTTTCTCAGAGTCATAATTTAAATGTTTAGGGGTTTTTGTTTTGTTTTGTTTTCCTGCTTAGTAAAAATGGCACAAAGTCTCAGAAAGATAACAGGCTTTGGTGTGGGTAGCAAATTCTTAGCACAATTTTGAACTTTTTCTTACAGACAATTTTAAACATACATAGAAATAGAAAGAATGGCATAATGACCCCCATGGGCAATTTTATTTTATTGTCTCTGATTATTTTGAAGCAAATACCAGAAATCTTATTGAGTTTGCATCAGGGACTTGCTGCACTGCTATTTCTGGTCCTGCAGGTGTCATGCTGTGGGGCCTCTGGAGTAGATCCCCTCTCAATAGCCCTTGGCTGTGTTGCCCACCTGGGCCAGTTTACCAGCCTAGAAGACCAAGTGATGCCTGCCCCATTTGGAGAAAACTATGTGAGAGGCCTTATGTCTAGAAGTGAACGAGAGAAGCCAGCCCATCAGACAGGGCTTTCCTGGGGGAAGGGATGCCCAAGGCACTTGTCTTTGTGCCTTAGCTTTACAGGCCAGATAGGGGCTCTCTGCTGAGTCCCCAGGTTCTTGCCTGCTGCCCCTGGGTTGTCCCTTGGCAGGTGGTAGAGTCGGGAAGTGGCACCTGTCTCTTCCACACCCAGACATACTGGCCCCTCACCTTGTTTGGCCTCTGGGTATCCTAACATGCTGCCTTCAACAGCTCTTCTCTGTGGCTTAAGAAATAAGCCCTCTTGCATCTCCTTTCACCACACCTCGGCTCCTTCCAAGGCCATTTGGCCAGCTGCTCTCCATGTTGTGCTGGTGTCAGCATTGGGCTTCCCCAGACCCCTGCCAGGCCCTCTTCTCCTCGCCACACAGTCTCTTCTAATCTGGCTCCTTATTACCTCTTGCTTCCCTAATCTGCTTTTCCTCCATGTTTTCATCCACCTACTCAGGCTCTGCCCAGAAAGCTGTAGTCACCTAACCCCTTTTTCACCTTTACCCAATGCATCCTGTCATTGCTCAGTGCTTGGCTATCACATAGTGCTACATTGGGTGCTCAAGAAATTTTAATTACTATAGTTCTTATGAGCATCCATTTATATAAAAACCTAATATGCAAATAGACCAAACAGAGGAACAACTGAACAACCAGTCACTGTAACATGTGCTGACCACCAGGGGGTCTGCAGAACATGCTGGGCATTGGCCATGATGGGATAGTGGAGCAGGTGAGCGGGGGCACCAGACCAAGGTAGGGCATTGGTTACTGAAAATTCTTTACTCCCATGGGCTGTGGTCCTGCCCAGCACTCACACCTGCTGCTGGTGTGGCTACTGGCCCAAATTGCCCCACAGGCCTTCTCCACCTCCCCCTGCTGCTAAGGAGTGATTGGGGCCAACAGCTGCTGCTTGCACCCGCTGCTGGCGCCAGCCCCAATCGCTCCATGCTGTCAGTGGGTGCAAGTGGGGCCTATACCATCAACTTGTGGGAGCCGAGGAGCGAGGGTGGGGCTGCCGGCAGACGGGACCGGGGCCACTGCAGGAGGGGCTGGGATGGGGTGCAGAGGATGGGCTGAGATCGGCCCCTCATGGCTCACAACTCCTTTCAAGGTGCATGAATTATTATTAATAATCCTAGTATTATTATTAATATCCCTAATGTCCAGCACAGTGATTTTCACATTGAAGGCTCTCAAAATCAACCAAGTTTAGGTACTAAGCCAACAGTGGGCCCAAGTCCTGCTCTGTACCATTGACCACCCCTGGTCAGTTCACCCCTTGTTCTCAGATGGTCTGGTGCCTATTTCTGACTAAGGATGTTCCTGAAGGCCTCTTCCCACTGTTGCATGCTCACTGCCTGACAGCCCCCACTGGCTCTTTGTGATGTCTCTGCAACGTGAGGAAGCACTAACAATCCTGTGTTGTGATATTGATAGCATGACCCCAAACGCTTTCTGGTGACACACTCTAGGCTGAGGATTTGTATGTGTGTGTTATTTAGCTGGGGGTAAACAGAACTCTCATTTTATGATTGGAAACTGAGGCATAGAGAGGCCAAGCCACTTGCCCCAGGTCACACAGCTCCTCCCTACCAGCTACCTGACAGGCACCAGGGAAGGGCTCTCTGCAGGAGATTAAGAGGGAACAGTTTTCCCAAGCTTGGCCTTTCATTCTTCCCCCTAGACCAGTGGTTCTCAACCTTCCTAATGCCGCAATACAGTTCTTTATGTTGTGGTGATCCCAACCATAAAATTATTTCTGTCGCTACTTCATAACTGTAATTTGCTACTGTTATGAATCTTAATGTAAATATCTGTGTTTTCTGATGGTCTTAGGAGACCCTGCTAGCTGTTCGCGACCCACAGGTTGAGGACCGCTGCCCTAGACTCTGTTTGCACATTTGCCTTGGGTACCATAGCAGATGTTGGTCCTGATGCTTTGAGTATCATGGGGCCCAGTCAGATGTTGACATGCAATGGAACCTGTGGCAATAGGCCCAGGTCCTAAAAAGGTTGGAGGAGTTCAGTGGGCAGACAAAGCAGGTGGGTTTTCCCCACAGAGGGAGGAGTATGACAAAGGTGGGGGGTGTGAAGTAGCTTGTTCCATCTGCTGGTGGACTAGTGCCTCAGTCAGCCTCTACCCTCTTTACCCTCTGTATGCCTCTCTGTGCCTCAGTTTCCCAATCTACAAAATGGGAAAGTGATACAGCACCTACCTCGAAGGGTTGACTTATATAACAGAATGAGCCCTCCTGTAAATTGTAGACTCAGTGATTGCGACATGTCCCTAAGTTCATCATCTGTCAGGAGGTTGGTAGTGGGGGAGGCTGTGCACATGGGACAGGGCTATGTGGAAACTCTGTACTTTCTGTTCATTTTGCACAGATCCTAAATTACTTTAAAAAGCAAGAATATATTTTTAAACAGTTGTCATAGGATGATATTAGTTAATCCCCTGTGAAGTGCTCAGAGCAGTGCCTGGCACCACACTGATATCTGTGTTCTTCTCTCCACAATCCTTAAGTCATTTATCCATTCATGCTAAACATGCTTTCTGACCCCTGTGCTAGGATACAAACATGTAGAACACTCCTCCTGATATCAGCTTACCCAGTGAGCCCAGGAGTCTTGTGGGTGCTGTGGGCACAAGTATCCTAGGAAAGGAAACAGCATCAGTGAACTGGCACCACAGCACATAGCTGCATACAGCACCACACAGACAGAAATTCAGAGTAAGATGGGGTCAGGAAGACATTCAGGGGGTTGGGTGGGTGTCAGTGCCACATTGAGGAGTTTGGATCCTGACAAAAACTTTAAGCCAGCAAGGACTTGGAGGACTTGCATTTTAGGTGGTTTTTAGCAGCCAAGGGTGGGCAAGTGCAGGAGGGACCTCTCAGGGAAGCTTGGTGGTGGTGGCAGTCCTGAACGAGACTGAAGAGCTGGGGTCAAGATTGCCTGGGCTCTGAGATGGCCACATGCCTGACTCTGGCCAACAGGGTAGATCTGAGGCAGAGGTCTGTAAGAGATATTTTTCTCCTCCTCACTGCTGATACCTTTCCTAGAGCCAGCCTGCTGGTCTGTGCCTCATTTCTAGCACCCCCAAGGTGTCCTTGGGGCCCGGCCCAGCCCTGTCTGCTGGAGCCTTCTACAGAGAACTGCTTTATTTAAGTCCGTGTTGTGCATATGGAAATAACTAGAGGCCTCTGTATTTAATTTGGCTCAACTGAGAATATTTTTGGCTCTGTGACACATGTTGAAAATTTTTCTGAGTGAGCCTAGGAGTTGGAAGCTCTGGTCATCTTTGTGCAGTCAAAACCAACAAGCACTGCCTTGGCTCAGTTAGAGGTGAGGTCTGGCAGAGGGCAGGCTATAGAAAATGGCTGATAAAAATACAGAAAGGGCAGAAATGATGCCAGCTGCAGAGGAGACCATGGCGAGGGAGGGAGTTTTTTTTAAACACTTCTAGAAGCCCGTTGCATGAAATTTGTGCACGGGGGAGGGTGGGGGGGTGAGGGTAGGTGTCCCTCAGCCCAGCCTGCACCCTCTTCAATCTGGGACCCCTTGAGGGATGTCCAACTGCCCATTTAGGATTGGGCCTAAACGGGCAGTTGGACATCCCTCTCACAATCCAGGACTGCTGACTCCCAACTGCTCGCCTGCCTGCCTTCCTGATTGCCCCTAACTGCTTCTGCCTGCCAGCCTGATCTCCCCCTAACCACTCCCCTGCCAGCCTAATTGATGCCTAACTGCTCCCCTGCAAGCCTGATTGATGCCTAACTGCCCTCCCCTGCAGGCTTGATTGCCTCCAACTGCCCTCCCTTACAAGCCTGGTCCCTGCCAACTGCCCTCCTCTGCAGGCCATTGTGGTGGCCATCTTGTGTCCACATGGGGACAGGATCTTTGACCACATGGGGGCAGCCATCTTGTGTGTTGGAGTGATGGTCAATCTGCATATTACTCTTTTATTAGATAGGATAGAGGCCTGATGCATGGGTGGGGGCCAACTGGTTTGCCTTGAAGAGTGTCCCAGATCAGGGTGGGTGTTACCCTGGGGCATGGGGTGGCCTGGGCAAGGGGCTTGTTGTGGTTTGCAGGCCAGCCACGCCCCCCCCCCCCCCGCAACCCCAAGAGGAGGCCCTAGTATCTGAGATTTATTTATCTGCTACAATTAAAACTTTATAGCCTAGAGCGGACCCAAGCCCTCTGCTTGCTCTGTGGTGGCAGCCATTTCTGTTGGGATTTATTTATCTTCTATAATTGAAATTTTGTAGCCTGGAATAGAGGCCTGGACAGGCCAGGGCATGCGGAAAGCTTGGCTTCCTCCATCACCAGAGAAACCCAAGGCTCCCTCCTGCGGTCTTTGTGGCTGCAGCCACCTTGTTTGGGTTAATTTTCATACACATTCCTGATTGGCTTGTGGGCATGGCTTGTGAGCACAACAGATTGATGGTTAATTTGCATATTCTTTTATTAGATAGAATTATTGCATAAGACCAGGTAAGCTATAGGTAGAATGAAAGGAAAGGGGCTTTTGAAAGTATAAAGCTCTATATGGACATATCCTAGATGTTTGGTTTCTTGAGCAGGGAATGCTTAATTTGGTGTTGGGTTGAAGAATGCTTTTCCTGATGTCCCTCTTTTTGGCCTTAATAGCCCAGGCAAAGCCTCTGAATAGAGCCCTTCCCTAACCAATGGTGCAGCACAGAAGTAGCCCCACATGTTTGCACAGGGATTTGCAGTTGCCAAAGCATGCCCTTGCTTGGTTCCCACATTCCTATTGTTTAAGTAGAGTAAGAATGATACCCACTGACCTGTCCCAGGTCACTCAACCCAGAAGCGTGAAGCTGGACTTGACCTGGTCTAATCTCCAGGCAGAATTCCCCCAACCTGTGGATGCATCTGCAGCCATAGGAGTACCATTCTGAATATAAATGGGCAAAGAGTCTGTCGAAGATGGGCAGAGCTCAGGTTCAAACCCCTAGACATCACCTGAAAGTCTAGTTTTGGAATATCTTGACCCTGTGAAACTGAGGAGTGAGGACATCTGGTACATTGAAGCTTGGTGGCTCTGCCAACCATATGATTGAGAATCATGGTGGCATCACTTTGATAGTCCTATGAAAATCAAATTCTCAGAGGATGCAGCAAAGCAGAAGTACTTGTCATTTCCACCAGCTGTGCAGAGCTGTGGGAATTACTGAGCCCTGTCCCTTGGGACTTGGTGTTCTAAATCAGGTTCCTTGGAAAGAAACTGATCCCAGAGCTATAGATCTGACGTCTTCTCTTTGAGTTGGGTCTTGAATGTTTTTTTTTTTTTCTTTTATGCAAGTATAAGCAATTGCAGAATATCCTCACTAGACACAAAGGTGACTGAGAGAGAGAAGCAGGCCAGGCATGGCCAGGACTAGGGTGATGGGAAAACATGTGGGTCTGATAAGTATAGCTGCTGCCACTCCCTCTGATTGTTAGCAAGCCGGAATATGGACTCAGTGTAGTCAGAACTCCACTGCCTCCCCACCCCCTAGGAGAAGACAGAAGCCTAGATTTCCATATAAAATCTCTAGATAGTAAAATATTGGTGATTCATCTTAGTTGTTTTGTATTGTGTGTTTTTTTTGTTTTGTTTTTCCAAATGCTGTTTAAGCACCGGCCAGCCAGTCTGGAGCTTTGTATTGAAACCTGTTGAGCTCCTTGCACAGAGGTTCTATTTCCTGGATAGCTCTGGGGTGTCTCAAGTGTCCATATATAAAGAGTGCCGGGATGGGCACTGGGCCTGACTCTTCAGTGGCTCCAAGCTTTTCTGCCAGGGTTGAGGCCCAGGGTCCTAGCTCAAATGGCTCAGGGAGAATAAAGGGATTTTTCACAGCTTCCCTGGAAAGGCTGTAGGACTTGCATTAGAGGCTTGATTTTCCTCTTGGGTTAGGCCTGTCCCCTGACTTCAGTCCCCAGGATGATCCTTAGGCAGATTGGAGGCCTCCAATAGAGATGCCACTATGAGCAGCACCTCTTCAAGCAAAGCCCTGGTTGGGCTGGATTGTAGGGTGTTTACATAGGCCCCCTGTCCTTCCCTAGGGCCTCATTGCAGCTGGCTTTGAGCCCAAGTAAAAGTGCATGTTTGCCAGCCTGTGGGGTGCGTCTCGGTTCCTGCTTCCTCTCTGAGGCTTCATTAGTGCTGGCCCAACCCAGCTGGCTTCCCAGTGTTTTGGGAGGTGGCATGGAGCAGCGTAGGCCAGGAAGCTGAGCCAGGGCATCCGGAGTGTGGGGCTGCATGTGTCCTCTGTTCCTCTGTGACTGGAGGCCTGAGCAATAGTGTTCTGGGTGCAGAATGTGTGTCTGTACCTTAGAGAATCTTGCCAGCTTCTACAACTGTTTAGAATTCCCAAGGCCAGCTATAGGTCAAAGGAGTGAATGTGGACACAGGTTCTATCACACCTGTGCTCCAAGGATCACTTCGTGACCTGGTTAAGTTTCTCTCCCACCTAGTGCTCTTTCTTCTAAATAGGAGAGGACTGAGCCCTTGCCATTGACTTGTAGGGAGTAAATGAGATGGCCCAGTGAAATGCCAGGGGAAGCTGAGATGAGGGTGGCACCACCATAGGCCTTAGAGGAGTGGTTCTCAACCTTTCTAATGCTGCAACCCTTTAATATGGTTCCTCATGTTGTGGTGACCCCAACCATAAAATTATTTTCATTGCTACTTCATAACTGTAATTTTGCTACTGTTATGAATCATAAATATCTGTGTTTTTCCAGTGGTCTTAGGCTCTACAGCAGCAGTTCTCAGTGGTTCTCAACTTGTGGGCCGTGACCCACAGGTTGAGAACCACTAGCAGGGTCGCTTAAGACCATTGGAAAACTCAGATATTTACATTACAATTCATAACAGTAGCAAAATTACAATTATGAAGCAGCAACAACCAAAAAATTTATGGTTGGGGTCACCACAACATGAGGAACTGTATTGAAAAGTCGTGGCATTAGAAAGGTTGAGAACCACAACCTTAGAGGAAGAAGAGAGGCTTGTGATCCTCAGGGCTTCTGCTAGGAAGAAGCTGAAGCATGAGGTGCCATCGGGGAGTATGCACTCGGCACAGTTCTGCAGCTTCAGAGCCTGATTATTCTTTGGGCAGCATTGTTTCCCTCTCTGTGTTTGTTGGATGAATGAACAAATGAGTGATGGTATTTCTTTAATTACTGGTAGTATCACTCATTCATTTGTTCCTTCATTCAACAAATACTAACTGAATACCTGTTATGCCAAACCCTGAGCGAGGAACAGGTTACATTGGCAGCCACCTCTTTACCCTTTCAGAGTTGACTCTTTAATGGTAAGAGACAGACTTATAAATCAGAATGAATGAGAAGAGATGATCAGATAATGAGTCATGCTATGAAGAAACCTAAGAGCTCCTTATGATAGAGACCATGGAGGTGCCGGAGATGACACCTGCACATCCAGAACATCCCTCTTCCTTCCTTTTGCCTGGTGACCCCTTTCTCCACCTGTGCTGCTCTCTGAGTGCCTTGGAACATCCTGCACTGGTACCCACATGCCACGAGGCATCTTCCTTAACCTTGCACTGCATCTGTGTTACCCACAGCCAAGACCCTTGGCCCTCTCTGATGGGAACCCCCAAAGTCATAAACGGACAGGGGAGATATGACTGCAGGTTTTTGGGGCCAACTTCTGACCTCACTTTGTCTCTAGGACCCTGAATTCTAATCTCCAAAACCCACTCTGGTCCACGAGGCTATTTTAAAAACTCGGTAGCAAGTTTTCTTTTTATTTTTTTAAGATTTGTTTTTCCACTTATTTATGTATTTATTGGTTGATTCTTGTATATGCCCTGGCCAGGGATCAAACATGTAACCTAAGTGTATCAGAATGATACTCTAACCAACTGAACTACCCAGCCAGGGCCCAAGGTTTCTTGTTAGTTATGTTTAAGACTAATTAAGGAAGCTGGGTCAGGTTGACTCTCCTTACAACCCACCCCACCCCTCCACACCTGGACTTCAATTCAGGGTCCCCTTTGTCCTGTGGGGCTCTAGCGGAGCCTGAGCTCTCTGGCTGCTATGGCTTGGGTGGGGATTGAAGTGTGAGCACAAAGCGATTTCCTGAGCACTTTCTGTGTGCATAGCCTGGTGTTTACCCATCCTCACCACAACCTTGTAAGGTAGGTGAATTGAGAACCATTTTATTGGTGGAAAACTGAGGTCCAACTGGGACAAGTTGCACAAGGCACACAGTGGCAAAGCTCTGGCTATAGCTCTGCTCTCTGCACTGTTATAGCAGCCTGGGCCAGTCCCAACATTTGGAATCGTGTGGGCAGGTAGGCAACCAGCTAGGGCAGTGGTCAGCAAACTCATTAGTCAACAGAGCCAAATATCAGCAGTACAACGATTGAAATTTCTTTTGAGAGCCACATTTTTTAAACTTAAACTATATAGGTAGGTACATTGTTATTAACTTAATTAGGGTACTCTAAGCTGGCCTTTGCTAAAAACTCAAGGGGCCAAAAAGCCGTAAGTGGCTCTTGAGCCGCAGTTTGCCGACCACTGAGGTAGGGCCCAGGAAACTGCAGGTGGCTGCCAATCAGCTCAGCACATGGAAATACATTCTCTTCTGATTTTTGTTTTCTAAGAAAAGCCAGAAATCTGAAGTTTGAGTGAACATTTCTGGTACCTAATTCTAATTTAAGAAAGAAAAAGAAAAGGAAGGCGACCACTGCTCTGTGTAAATCAAATAGCCATGCTGGCTGGACGCAGGCCCTTGGCCACAGGTGTGGAGTAGTGGGAGGGAAGAGGGCTGGGCTCTGCCCCATCTGCCACTGGGTGCCTGGTACATATTCAATAGGTCTGTCCTTCTCCTGGGCCTCATTTGCCTCATTTGTGCAATGAAGGGGCTTGGCATTTATGGGATTTCAGACTGATCACATGTCATAATCATTTGGTGCTTTTTTTTTTAAATTAAATCTTTATTATTCAGATTATTACATTTGTTTCTCCTTTTTCCCCTCCATAGCACCCCTCCACCCAGCTCCCACCCCTCCCTCTGCCCTTAGCTCCCTCCCATTGATCTCATCCATAGGTGTATGATTTTTGTCCAGTCTCTCCCTGTACACCCCTCACCCTTTCCCCCTGAGAATGATCAGTCCACTCCCTTTCTGTGCTCCTGATTCTATTATATTCACCAGTTTAATCTGTTGATCAAATTTTTAATTCACTTAATTTTTAGATTCACTTGTTGATAGATATGTATTTGTTGTTCATAATTTTTTGGCTTTTACCTTTTTCTTCTTCCTCTTCTAAAAGAGTACCCTTCAGCATTTCATATAATACTGGTTTGGAGTTGATGAACTCCTTTAATTTTTTTCTTATCTGTGAAGCTCTTTATCTGCCCTTCAATTCTGAATGTTAGCTTTGCTGGATAGATTATTCTTGGTTGTAGGTTCTTGCTATTCATCACGTTGAATATTTCTTGCCACTCCCGTCTGGCCTGCATTGTTTCTGTTGAGAAATCAGCTGACAGTCGTATGGGTGCTCCCTTGCAGGTAATGAACTGTTTTTCTCTTGCTGCTTTTAATATTCTCTCTCTGTCTTTTGCTCTTGGTATTTTAATGATGATGTGTCTTGGTGTGGTCCTCTTTGGATTCCTTTTATATGGGGTTCTGTGTGCTTCCTGGACTTGTAAGTTTATTTCTTTCACCAGGTGTGGGAATTTTTCAGTTATTATTTCTTGAAATAGGTTTTCAGTATCTTGCTCTCTCTCCTCTTCTGGCACCCCCACAATTCTGATGTTGGTACACTTGAAGCTGTCCCAGAGTCTCCTTATATTATGTTCACATTTTTGGATTCTTTTCTTGCTTTTCCAGTTGAGTGTTTTCTGCTTCTTTATATTCCAAATTTTTTTATTTGACTCTTGCCTTTCTCTAGTCTGCTGTTAGGACTCTGTATAATATTTTTTATTTCAGTCAGTGTATGTTTAATTTCTATTTGGTCCTTTATCATCTTTAGTTGGACCTTTTCCATCTCTAGTTGGCTCTTTTGCATCTCTAGTTGGCTTTTTTGCATCTCCTCTAGGCTCTTGCTAAATTTATCCATCTTTTCTAGCATATTCTTGAAAAACCTTATAAGCGTGGTTTTGAACTCTATATCCAGTCGTTTTTTTTCCTCCATTTCTTTTGTTTGTGGTCCCTTCCCTTGTCTCAGCATTTTCACTATGTCGGGGAAACTTCTGTGTTGTATTCAGCCTTATAATACGCAAAACCGAATAAACCTCTGTTGAGCGTGGAATGGGTGGAGTCTCAGGGTTTAAGGGACCGCCTTGCCTTCCAGTCGGCCCTGCCCTCCATGGCCCCTGAGTCTCACGTGACTGGGTAATCGCTGGAGCGGTCCTAGTGTGCGCGTGCACGCCCGTAGTGCCTCTAGACCGCTGCTTTTCCAGCTCCCCTGCGCACCAGGACCACACGAGTCTAGGTCTCCAGGATTTCGCCCAAAACAGGGGCTTAGTGGAGTCAGAAGTGGCACAGCTGGGAGGGTCTGTCCCCCACCCACTCGCGAAAGCCAGTGGCACAATCAGCAGTCAGTCCTCTGCACAGCTCCGTGCGCGACCAGTCCTCCGATCTTTTGCGACTCCCCTAAATTTCCATGCACCTCTCCCTTTTCACAGTCCAAACTCACCCCGTATGAGTTTCGGCTGGATCTGGGGTTTAGTGTCATTGGATAAGGGGTTTAATGCCGTTGGGAGTCTCCGTTTCCCTCCCGCCAGAGAAGGCCAGCCAGGTACTCGGGCACCCGCTCTCTCAGCTTGCGCATCTCCGTACCTCAGCTTTTTGTAGCTCCTCTGGGTTTCTGTGAGCCCCTCTCTTTCCTTCTAGTTGTAGAATTTTCACTCAGCCAGCTTTCCTGTGGTTCTGGATGCTGTCTGTTCTGTCTTTTAGTTGTAGTTTTAAAATTGTTGTGCGAGGCAGCAGTGTAGGTGTTTACCTCATTTGGTGCTTTTTACAAAGTACCATTTCTAGGGCTCCACTGCTGATGGACTCTTAATTCTTGTAATTTCCTTGAGCTTGAGTGAGAATGGGTTGTGAAGGCCTCCCAGTAAAGTCTAGGGATCAGCTAGTGTTTGTGCCATGGCCCTAGGTCCTCTGAGCTCCTCTGGTTCTGCGAGTTCTCTGTGTCTGGTTATCACTGTCCTGAGGGAGAGATGTTAGTGCCTGGCCTTTGTGACTTTCAAGCCCCACAGTTGGGAATTAGGGATAGAAAAATAGCTAATGTTGCTTTTCAAAACCTGTTGCTAGACAATTTCAAGTTATATTTGTGTGGATTTTCTGCATTGGAATGTTAACGTTGGGTGTGCTTTGTGTATCTGTGGTTTCCTATCCTGCCGTCCCAATCAAGACCTGAACCATCACTTGATAGTCTGGTTGTGGCTGTTGTAAGTTGGTTTCCACTCTGTCCCAGGATTGCTGCTCCCACATGGCAGACAGAGCAAGCCCCTCTCCCTTCCCGCCCCCCACCTCCTTTCTCAGGGTCTGGGCTGTTTAAAAAATCCTGGCTTGATAGGATTAGTTTAGTGTGTTTACCTTCTGTGTGGCAGACCCTGTTCCGGAACTCCAATTCTTACAGGACGCACATCTTAGTGGGGAAGCCACACAATCATATTTCCACATATAGTGATGTGGTGGTGATGCAAGTGCTATAGAGAGAAATGGAGCAGGGAAAGGTAAAGGAGGGCTGGGGAAGAGGGTATAGTTTTAGGTCACCGAAAGCCACACTGAGACTTGGGTGACCTTTGAGCAGGCACCTGAGAGAGGTGAGGGAGTGAGCCACGTGAGTATCTTTGAGAGGAGATACCAGGCCAAGAGAACAGCACGTGCAGAGGCGCTGAGGTAGAAATGTGTCAGGAATGCAGAGGAGCAGCCTCTAGGTGGGGCAGAGGTGGATGGCATCCTGCGGAGTCTTCTGGATCACTGTAAGGACCTGGGCTCTAAGTCCCAGAGAGGTAGAAGCTGAGAAAGGACCTGGGAAAAGTTGTGTTTTCACAGGGTCCCAGCTGCTGAATGGAGGGTGAAAAGGGTGGTGAGAGAGACCAAGAGTCCCACTAGAGAGACTGTGACAGTAATACAGGAAGGGGTGAAGGTGATGCAGGCCAGGCTGTGGGAGGGTTGGACAGACCAAGTGGTCAGATGCTGGCTATGTTTTGAAGGTAGAACAGCTCAATTTGTTGACAGATAGGAAGTAGGTGTAAGAAAAAGAGAGTTGCCAAGAGAGACTCAGATTATTGACCTGAGCAGCTGGAAGTCTCAAGTTGCTGTCAGCACACATGGTGTAGGCCACTGGATCTGGGAGCGCAGGAACCCACTTTTGAGCCTGTTTCAGATGCCTACTAGTCATCAAAGTGAAAGTGCCTGGGCAGTTGAATGTTGGTTTGATTCCTTTGTGATTACTGTATGTCCCCCATAAAGCGAATTTGGGAATTCGGTAAAAGCAAAAACCCTCATGACTCCCTCTGATGCCTACTAAGCCCTGTAAGGGTTATGTTCTTGATTGTGCAGAAAGCTTGTCACCTTCCTCTTTTGGATATGATGCTCCTGGTTAACTAGCCAAAAATCACTTTGGATGTTTAGGTGGATGTCACATAGAGTCTGTGCCTCATAGAAAGATTCATGCCTTAAATATTTTGTTTTCCTAAGAGTGGTATTCCACTGCCCAGATCTTGGCTGTGTCTGGAGGCTTTGAGTGGAGGGTTCAACATGTGTGCCTAAGTATGTGCTGGCTAGGGACTTACCCTCGCTGCCTCTCTGTCCACCTGCCCTAGCCCTGCAGGCTGGCCTGTGTTCCCTCCTGCTCATCACCTTTCCTGAAGATCCTTCCTTCTAGTTCATATTTATCCCAGCTCTGCTTACTTGGGGGGCTTCCAGCATCACCAGGCCCAGTCTGGGGAGATCCTCAGCTCCTCCTCCCTAAGAGGGACTGGGCTTCAGGTGTTCCTGGGGGCCCATAAGTCTCTTCAGTTGACACATGGACATGTGTCTTTTCCAAGAACCACTTACCAACTGTGGGTCAAACTGTAACGCTCAAGGCATCCTTGGAGATGCTGGGAGGTGACAGAGGTCTCCAGACCCTGCTAAAACGCCTACACAAGGCAGTCCTTCTCCAGTAGCTGAATTGCTAAAAACTTCTCTGAAGCCCCCAGGCTGCCTTCACCTTGCTTCTGGTCCCACTGCCTGCCTGCTTCCTTTGCCCCAGGATGGCCCCACAAAGGGGTGGCAATTGGTCCTGAGGCTGCTCTTCTATAGCTGAGCTATCTCTGCTCTTGTACAGAGGACAAGATCTCCAATTTTTTCCGACCCTTACCTCCTCCCTAGACCTTGCTCTAGTCTGTCTGAGTCCCTCCCCCAGGAACTGGAGTAGAGCAAGATCATCCCCTTTCTCATAATGGATGATAAACCTGAGTTAATATAGCCTAGGCAGCAAAGAGCAGCAGAAAGTCCCACAAGGAAGCTTGTGAGGGCTGGGAATTAGTAGGTCCTGCCAAGAATGACTCTCAGATTATGGGCCTGAGCAGCTGGAAAGCTCGAGTTGCTGGACTCCCTTTTTGGATATCAGAAACCCTCAGAACAGAGCATGTGGAAAGTCACAGGCCTGGAGGCATGAGGACCATGTGCATTTCAGGGGCTGTTGCTCTCTGGCCTCTGAAGACTGCCAGGAATCTGGAATGAGGCTCCTACTGTGGACATTTAACCACAGACAGGCTTTCAGCTCGCCACTTCCTCCAGCCTGGCCCATTCTGAAGAGTGTGTTTCCCCACATGATAGGACTTTAGCTGGCCACACTCAGCCCAGGCTTATTTATCTCAAGACCATGCTATATCCCAAAACCCCCAGGCTCTCTGCCCAACATGTCAACTGCTTGCTCTTCCTCTGAGCAGCCAGGTGGTAGATATACCCGCTTGGTGTCCAGTCCCATCTTTATTTTTCCCAACATGGGTGACCTCAGCCCAGTCACTCAGATTCATCTTCAGAAGGAACAGTGACCTGGCTGCTCTCAGGATAGTGTTTGTATTACTGGCCTTGTAATTTAAATACTCAACACAGAACCTGTGCCTGGCAGGTTTAAGAAAGAGAGTTACTACCACATAATCCCAAGCTGTGTGACCAAGCCTGTAAGCACACACTGCCTGGATTCTCATTTCTCTCATTAGCATGTGACCTTGGGATGGGCTGGCCCTCTCCATGGCTGAGAGGATTAAGTGAATGACACGTGAAGCTTATAGCACTGATAGCTATGTAGACATTAGCTGTTACCATCATTGCTGTTAGAGAGGAACCACTGGCACCCTATCAGTGGGTCTCCGCTTCTGCTGTGCCCTTTGTCCATGCCCAGAACCACCTCTAACTAACATTTTTCTCCAGGTAGTCCTCACAGTGATGAGAAATGTGTAAGAGAGGTTGCAGTAGGCAGTGTAGTCTCATGGAGAAAGTAGGATTTAAGCTGAGTCCTGGCTGTGTTCTCCTCCCCTCCCCCAAGAGGCCAAGAAATACAAGTAAAGGGCAGTGAGAAGACACAGGTTGGGGTGCATATTCAGACAGTTTATAGAAGCTTCTAGCCAGGATAGGAGTCCTTCTGCCACATCTCTGACGGGAGTCTGACCTGAACATTTCTAATGATAGAGCTCACTACCTCCTAAGCAGTCCTGGCCACGGGAGAGCATTTTTCCTCAGGTAGGGCACCGTTGATTATAGTTCTGTGCACAGGAGAAATCTGGTCCTCCTTTACTTGTCAGCTTATTTTAGGATTGCTGACAGGCATCTTATCTTTCCTTGCTGCTTTTCTCTTGGCCACACAGTCTCAGCTAAGTGGGAGGTGATTTCTAGACCTCAAGGTTTGCTCCTGGCATAATGTGATTTAGGATCATTAAATAGAGTTGACCTCACATGTCAGCTGGGATCAGATTTGTGGAGTGCTGTGTTGGGATATGTGTGGGAGGGAGGCTGTGACCAGTTAGCAGTGTCTGCCTCATGCAGACAAAGGGTGAGCACATGCCCAGATTTTCGATTTCCACTTTGGGGCTCTGGATGATTGTTCAATGCAGTACCAGTACACAGTCTTCTGCCGGGATCTGACCCTGCAGGTGGAGAGCAGGGCTGTGTTAGTGCCTGTCTTCTAATTAGTGACTGACTTGGCTGCATTATAGTATCAGTTCATATTAAACTTAAGGTCAGCTAAAAATATTCTCCAGTCTTTTTAATAAAAACTCCATTAAACAGATCTTTCCCCATCTTAACATTGTTTCCATTATATGGATATATAATTAATTTGAATCAATTTATTATTGATAGACATTTAGGTTATTTCTAAATTTTTATAATTAGAAACAATACTGCAGTGAAATTCCTGATATTTACTTCTTTCCTCATTAATCTTTTCTTTGCCTGAATTTCTAGAAAAGGGATTTCTGAACCAGGAACATCAAAAGATTTCAGGCAGCAGCCACCTAATTGTCATACAATATATTCCAGTAATTAAATTGACAGGGGATGCCAGAGACTTGGAACAGGTACCCACCCTGTTCTTTGATTTGCATGTGGTCCAGCAGTTTAAGAGATCATGAATCCAGTCCCAGTGTGGAGCTGAGGACTGACTCCAGAGTCTTTAGTCCTGCTTGTGGAAAAAGCCTCCCCAAGGGAGGTGACCTGAGTGCTGAGACAGTAAACTCCAAATGGGAATAACTGTGGTATAGAAGTGGTGGTCAAGGCATGGTTCTTTGGGCCTGGAGGCTCAGGAGGGAGGAGGCAGTAGGGGGAGCAGAGGGGTAGGAGTGGGGGTGAGGGTGGAGGTGGGCCTGGCAGTTCTCCTACCCCAAAGTCCCACCTGTGAACTCAGGTTTCAGAAGCAAAGAGCTTTATCCCTGGGGCATTCTGCTGTGGGGATCTTGCTGTGGGAAGGGAGAAGATGACTGTTCTGCTGACATTTGATGCTTTCTTCTCACCCAGGAAAGAACCGGGTTTAGAGTTGAGTACTACTCAGGACAGGGGCTTAGATCTTTGAATTTTAGAGTGCTACTATAAATAAAATACCTTTATTGGTTCAACCAGTCAAGCATCCACAAGGTTTAATATGATAATTATTTCTAGCTACTATGAAAAAGTTCTACCTACTTCTGAGAGTGCCTATTGTTGCACATACTTGTCAACACTGGTCATTTTCACTTAAAACATTTATTTATGTTTCTGTTAGCTATATTAAGAAAAGACTTTTCTAACGTTTAATATTGAGTAGCTTCTGATTAGGGCAAATAAAAGGTGATGTTCTCTGGCTCAAGACAAGCTCTTAAACTTTATATCTCCACTCATGTGCTCACTTTTGTCCACTCATTTTATTGGAAGACAGTGTTGGTTGTGGCACCCTGGTGGTTGCAGTAGGATGACTTCACCATTTCTTTTCTTATCAGGATAGTTTGAGGTTGGTTTTGATTTTCGAGACATGGAAGGGCTGCCACATTGCACAATTCAAGGAAATACTACTCATATAGTTTCTGCAGGAATTGGTGATAGATTGAGTGGGCCAGGGGTGGCGGTTGACTGTAGGGAGGGACTGAAGTGATAGCTGCCAGGACTCTGGCTCAGATCACTGTGTGGTGATGGGGAAAGATCATAAGGTAGGTTTGCAGCACATGTATGTTGAGTGGGGATAATGTAAGGAAAAATGTTTCAGGACCCCGTACACAGCAGGCATGGGGAAGTGCCTTCACTCCCTAAGCAAGCATTTACTGACCATATGTGTTGGTACTTGGGGAATATCAGTAAGCAAAACAAACAAATTTACCCTTGCCCTTAGAGAGCTTATATACTAATGTAGGAGACAGACAACAAACCAAAAAATATATAATGAATACATTATACAGTATGTTCCAAGGTGATGATCTTCATGGAGAGAGAAAAAACAGAGTAAGGATTAGAAGTGCTGAGGGGAGAGAGGTGTGGTTTTAAATTAGGTAATAGGGTGGGCCTCCTTCAAAAGGTGGCATTGAATCAGGACCTAAAAGAGGCAAGGGCGAGGTCCATGCAGAGATGCAGGAAGAGTGTTCCAAGCAGAGGGAGTAGCCCATGTAAAGGCCCTGAGGCAAGAGTATGAGAGAAAGTCAGTGAGGCTGGAATAAAATGAGCCAAGGAGAAGAGGAACCAAGATGAACTCAACTGAGGACTGACCTTGAAGGACATGTCAAAGACAGTGTCTTCTAAGTGTGATGGGGAGCATAGGAGGCACTTGATCTGGTTTATGTTTTATCAAGATTGTTCTGACTTCCGTGGGAAGAGGAGAGGCAGGGAGACCAGTAAGGAGGCTGTGTGATAATCTAGGAAAACTTGCTGGTGGCCTATACCACCTACTGAGAAATGGGCAGAGCCTGGGTATATTTGGAAGATAGGGCTGATAGAGGAGAGGAAACTGGAGTTCCCATCATGAAGGGAAAGGCTGCGGGTGACTGTCAGATCCCTTCTCTTGACCTTGAATGGAAGCTCAGCCTCTTCTCCCTAGCATATTCTAGGATCTGCTGGCCCATTTAAGAGGGCTGGTAATGCACAGAGCAGAAAACTTGGGCTGTCATAGCTCCAGAAAGTTCTTCATTCCCCAACTAATTCCATTCCTATCGACCTAAAGAGTGCCCCTTCTGCTGGACCCAGTCCTCTCTCAAGGATAGTACACCTGCTGATGTCCTGCCTAGGAACCCAGGTTGCCATTTGGGCATCTATGCCCTTGATCATTACAAGGCAAGGTACAGCCCTTAGTTCAGTGAACCTCAACTATTTCTTTTTTCTTAACCCCCTGTGCCCCAAACCACAGATGGGCCCACAGACACTTCCCTCCCTGGTGTTAGGGAGAATACCCTGTTTTGCCTGCTCAGATCCGTTTTAAGGCCTCATCAGCAAGGGATAGGGAAAGGATCAAATACATCACCTATATAAGAGCTGAGCACTGCTCCTTCTCCCAAAGCAGTAGGCAGAGAAGCGAAGGCCCAAGTCTGCCTCACTCCCTGACAGCCACCGACAGCTCAGAGTGTCTGAGATGGCACGTGGGTCATCTGCCTCTGGGGATGCACAGAAACCTCCCTCTCTTCTATTTCTGCAAACTCAGGGTGGCCACAATATTTTAAATCCATGTGAGCAGAGCCCTGACCAAGCATTGCCAGCATGGGGAAATTCTGGTGAGGTGTTCACAGGCTGCTCTCAGAAGGCGGGATAGTGGGAGTAATATGCTGCTTTCGGCCACACAGCCAGGTGGCTTTTCCAGTGGAGACTGTCTGCTCATCTGTAAGTTGGCATTAACCACCTGCAGGTCTGACATGGGGACACCTTCACTCTTCCACACACTGTTTATTGTGAGGCCCGTTTGAAGCATTATCAGAACTGTGAACATAAGAAATATCCAAACCTGAAGAGAATTTTTTGTAAAAGTTTATTTGAGCCAAACTGATGACATGCTAAAAAGCAAGATTCAAATGCTCTGGAGAGTGACAATTTTTAAGTTTCTTTTATACATTTGAAGTTAAATGAGGGAACAAAGGAAGATTACATAGGTGGGAGAAAGCAAGGTGGGGATTGAATTCCAGAGTAGTGAAGATTATATGCTCTCTTAAGGTGTTACCACTTATTTTAAAGGTATGTTAACCTAGATGCACGGAAACCATGGATAAGGCTTGCTTATGGCAGAAATAAACCTTTTACTGGAAAAGTTATATGCCTGGGACGTGACTACCCACCATGATCTGCCCAGTTAGGAATTTATGATCAGATCACTCTGTGAGGTTACTTTCCATAGGGAATCCCCACCCCAACCCCCTTTTCCCCCACAGTTCCCCCTTTAGGTCATAAAACAATCCAAAGGTTGTTTTGATGACCAACTTTTTGTGAGGAAGGTTTTCTCTTAGGAATCTCAATATCGACGTTGTTTTGTAGAAAAGGGGGACCACTGGGGAAGAGGCAGTACTGTAACCATAGGATGTGAGTTGAGGCCAAATTTTCCAAAAGGGAAGGGTAGGTAAATGGAAGGCAGTGAGACCTTTTGGAGCTTCATTGTGCAAAACTCTCTGTGTCATTTCTGTCCTACCATGATTCGAGTTTTGCCTTTTTCTCACTTTTTGTATTTTGCATCTAGTATAGCATTCACATAAGTCATGAAAAGAGTATTAATAGCTGTTTTATACATGTTCAGTAATCACAAGGAGTTGGACTATATAGAAAAAAATCCAAAGAATAAGTATACTATTATGATGACTATTATTAGCAGACAAAAAAACATTGGAAATGGATTCTGAGTTCAACATCACTTGGTTGGTATACAGACCTTGTAGATGTCTTTGGATAGCTGTCCATTTCTGAAGTCAGGGGCTTCTCAACCTAGAGGAGTCTTTGGTGTCCCATATAGGTGGAGGCAAATGTCAGAGACATTCTTGGTGAGGTGCCCAATAGGATCCCCTTCCAATGAAATTGGAAAGTGTCTGTTATTTGATGTTCTTTCCAATAAACAAAATCTCCAAGTGGCAGTTAGTGATCTTTAAAGTCATTGTCTCCTGGGAGCTCCGTGTGAGAAGTGGTCACCTACGTGGCATTTTCTTTCTTTCTTTTCTTTCTTTTTTAAAATATATCTTATTGATTTTTTACAAAGAGGAAGGGAAAGGGATAGAGAGCCAGAAACATCAATGAAAGAGAAACATCCATCAGCTGCCTCCTGCACACCCTCTACTGGAGATGTGTCCACAACCAAGGTACATGCCCTTGACCGGAACTGAACCTGGGACCCCCCCAGTCCACAGGCCGACACTATCCACTGAGCCAAACCGGCCAGGGCCTTTTTTTCCTTTTTTTAAAACATTGATTTCAGAGAGGATGGTAGAGGGAGAGAGAGAAAAAAACATCGATGATGAGAAAGAATCATTTATCAGCTGCCTTCTTCGCGCTCCACACTGGGGATTGAGCCTGCAGCCAGGGCATATGACCCGACCAGGAATCGAACTGTGACCTCTCGGGTCATAGGTCAATGCTCAACCTCTGAGCCACACAGGCCAGGCCTGGTTATTCATTTTTCCCCACTTATTTACATTAATTCAATTTTACATTAAAAAACAACAACAACAAAAGAACAAGTTTTAATGTCAACAACCTGAAAGACATTTCTGTTCTACTTAAACCAACAAATTTTATTTACTAAAGAGTAATTTTAGAGCACATGAACTTGAAAAGCTTTTGGGTTAGTTTCTGTATTTCTGAGAATTTTACAGTTCCCAATCATTATAAATGTTTGCCTTCAAAATCAATTAACATCAATATGCTTAATTTTAACAATATCATTTAACAATAATATTTAATAATATTTAACAAATAATTAATAATATTTAACAATTAATTTAATAATATTATTAAAAAATTAATAATATTTTAATAATATTTAACAATATCAAAAGTTACCTCACATTTACAACATAGATATATAGAAACACATAGACAAAAAGACTTTCTAGCCATGAGAAAAACTAGCTTATAAGAGAATAGTTGGACCCATGTTTTGTTTTGGCAGTTGAGATAAGAAGACACTTAAAATTTGTATCTGTCTTTGACAAGTCAAGTTCCAATGACCTTTCCCCTTTTAAAATAAGGATAGGCATATTTATTTATTTATCTATTTATTTGTAATACATATATGTATATTTTATATTTCAGAGAGGAAGGGAGAGGGAAATAGAAGCATCAATGATGAAAGAGAATCATTGATTGGCTGCCTCCTGCTTGCCCCACAATGGGGATCGAGCCCACAACTCAAGCATGTGTCCTGACCCATAATTAAACTGTGATCTCCTGGCTCATAGGTTGGACAGGCACTTTTAATACCTGAAAGAATTGGATTGTCACCTAAGGTACAACGTAAATTCTGTGTGTCCCCATCTATTTATCTAAATTCTCTTTTTGAATCTTTGAAAGACCAATTAAATGTTTCCCATTCATTCTGCTTAATTTTACAGCAGCTTTTTCTAATTGTGCCTGAGAATGATTTGAAGTAACAAAGGATCCTGCAGGAGTATTAATGGTAGGCTGACTGTTGTGGGGCTTGTTGGCTTCTAGAGGCACAATTCCCCAGTTAATTTTAGTTTTCCTTTGAGATCTTTAGAGTCTAAACAAACTTCTAGGGAAAATCCTGCATGTGTGCCCTTCTTTGGATGACCAGATATGGTGAATCTCTCTCTCTATAGACTGCTTTATTCCCTGGAGAAAGTATTTCCTCAGGCAATTCCACAAAGCTTCTTAGTCACCTAAGAATACTTGAGATTCAGGTTGGGGAAGGAAGTGTCCTTTCTCTTTTGGAGCTAACTAGAGTTCAATCTCTCATTTAACCAGGAAAGGTTTTGTTCAGGTTCTTAGTAAGCAATCAAATTTAAAAACAAAACAAAACAAAACAAAAAACACCTAAACTTAAAAACAGTCTTTTATCTCAAGAATTTTCTAAGAACAGCTCAGATAAATTCAGGATCTACTTCCTAAAACAGGAAGGTCCAGAATTTCCAGAGAAAACTCATCCAAGTGTACCCAATGTGAAGTAGGGAGCCAGTGGGTACAATGGGTCCCTTCTGGTACATAACACTGGGTACCCCAGTACATGTCTGCAGGGTGGTCTGGGTGGGCTTCTTCAGAGTCCTGCAATACTACACCAAATAAATGTTGATGTAAGAAATGTCCAAACCATGGAACTGGAGAGCATTATGCTAAGTGAAATAAACCAGTCAATGAAAGAAAAATACCACATGATCTCACTCATTTATGGATAATAAAGAACATTATAAACTGATGAACAAAAAAAGGCAGTAAAGTATCAAACAGACTGTCAAATTACAGCAGGAAGGTTAGGGAGAGGTGGGGTAGATAAGAGATCAACCGAAGGACTTGTATGCATGCATATAAGCATAACCAATGGATGCAAGACACTGGGGGGTTAGGACATGCATGGTAGGGCAAACAAACAAACAAAAAACAAATGCACATTTGGTTAAAAAGACTAAAAAATAAAATAAAACAAAGAAGTGAAAAAAAAATGGGGAAAAAATGTTCAAACCTGTAGAGAATTTTTGTTTATTTGAACCAAATTAAAGACATGCTAGGAAGTAAGATCTCAGAGGCTCAGAGAATAACAGTTTTGCAGTATCTTTTATACATTTGGAATTAAGGAGGGAGTAGAAGGAAGCTAACATGAAGTCAAGAGAAAACAAGGTACAGGATAGTTAAGATTATCTTGAGAATGATTACATCTGAGGGCTCTGAAAAAGGCATTTGAACAGAGCTTGCTTAAGGGAAGATAAGTCTTTTATAGGTCTGGGGCATGTCTATCCACCATGACCTTCCCTATTAGGAATTTATGATCAGATCACCCTATGAGGTTACTTTTGGTTAGATTTATTACAGAGCCCCTTTACCTACCACAAAACATTTTAAGTTCTGCGTGTCCCCATCCCTTTCCCTACTCAACAAATACACATGAGGCTCAAAGGAAGCTGCTGTTGGTTGACTGATGTTAGGAGAGTTGTGAGGGCTGATATTCCTCTGGCCCCTCAAAGGCATCTAGCCCTTGAAAAGAGAACTGACCCACCCTGGTTCACAGCCAGACAAGGCAAAGCACCTAGTCTTTTAACTTCTAGCCCAGAGCTCTTGCCCAGAGAAGGACCTCTAGTCACACTTTGGCCTCTGGGGAGCTGAATGGATGTCCTATGTCACAGGACAGCCACTGCATGTTCCTGGAAGCAGGGCCAGTTAGTGGAGTGGAAGTTGGCCGCCCAGACCTGGCTCAGGGCAGAATTGGAATAGACTGCATGGGTCTGCTGCCTTTGTCTTGGCCCTTTCTGCCCAAGGGTCTCCTTTCCTAACCCCTACTTCAACTGTCACCTAGGAGTTGGTAAACAGTCTCACATTCTACACTTGATGATGTGGCCCTGACAATCCCTGTGACAAGTAGAGGCAATGGAAGAGAGGTAAACCAGTTGACCCTGAGGCTCTTGAATGCAAGGTTTTCCCATTAGTCTGCAGATGGGTATTGAGGAAGGACTGTAGCTTGGGTAAGGCCTACATCACTTCTCTGAAGTACTGGGTTCCAGAGAGATCCTGCCCTAGTCCCAGTGT
Organism: Lasiurus borealis; assembly: GCA_004026805.1. Taxonomy (NCBI): domain Eukaryota; kingdom Metazoa; phylum Chordata; class Mammalia; order Chiroptera; family Vespertilionidae; genus Lasiurus; species Lasiurus borealis. The sequence continues at coordinate 21,103 of PVJN01004247.1, read as the reverse complement.
TTTGTAAAGGTTGAATGATAGTCTACAGGGACAGGTGAATGGAAAGGCATGACTAGAGGGGTACAAGAAGCTGTGTTATAAATATCTTGTATAAATTTCTCCCTTTGCTCTGTGTCCTATGCTGAAGAGCAGTCTGCATTGGTAACCAATGTCCATCAGCTGAGTTCATGAGTACAGGATGAAGTCAACCATTCGCCTCGTCAGCCCTGGTGCTTGGAACTTTGGGAGGATATGTATGCATCCTGGGAATGAGGGGTAGTGAGGTGGAAGAGAACACCTAGTCTTGGAGTCCGACCAACTTGGGCTTTCTTTAATCCTACTCACTATCTGTGCAACCTCTGGAAGTCTCTATACCAGAACGAGTGTCACAGGCTCTAACAACAGACATTTATTCTTCATAGTTCCTAAGGCTGAGAGGCTGAGATCAAGGTGTCACAGGGCTGCTTTCTCTGAGACCTCTCTCCTTGACATGTAGAGGGCTACTTTTTCACCACATCCTTACATGATCATCCCTATATGTGTGTCTGTGTCCTAGTCTTTCTCATAAGGATTCCAGTCATATTGGATTGGGACTATAGTGACCTCATTTTAACATAATTATCTCTTATAGACCCTACCTTCAAATAAAGGCATATTCTGAAGTATTGGGGGTACTTCATGATCCCTGAGTAGGTGCAGTAAAGAGTCACTTATGTTAATTACTGTTTTGTGATATATATATATATATATTTTAATATCTACAGAATCAGTGATTTACTTAATGAAAATGGTAGGAGTGAGGGAGAGGAAGTAATAGGGTCCATTCAATCAGTGAGTAAATCTTACTGAGCACCTATTGTGTATAGGCCCTGCTTTAGGCATTGGTATCATCAGTGTCTCAATGAGCTAAACATCTATCCTCACAAATTGACATTTTAAAAATATATATATTTTATTGATTTTTCACAGAGAGGAAGGGAAAGGGACAGAAAGCCAGAAACATCAATGAGAGAGAGACATTGATCAGCCGCCTCCTGCATGCCCTCCACTGGGGACGCGCAGCAACCAATGCACACGCCCTTCACCAGAATCGAACCCGGGACCCCCCCTCTCCAGGCCGACGCTCTATCCACCGAGCCAAACCAGTCTCGGCACAAATTGACATTTTTCTATAGGAGATTGATAGTAAGCAAAATCAATAAAGTGTTAGATGTTTAAAGGTGATAAGTTTTATAGAAAAAATGAATCCTGAGGGAGGTGAGTCTCAGGAAGATGTGAAGAAGAGAGTCTTGTCAGGGTCCCTCTGGCTATTCAGGGTGGTCAATTGCAGGAGGGTGAGGGGAAGTAGGAAGACTAGGAGTGTGGAGTTCCACTGCAATATGGTAGGCTGCCTCTTGGACATTACCCACTCCTGCCTCCTGGTGCCCCAAAATGCCCTAGATTCCAGTTTCCTGCTCACTGGAGGCCTCTCTCCTCTCTCTTCTGCAGTGTGGAGGGCGAGGCCTCCAGCAGTGAGACCTGCACATCATTGGACAGTCCCTCGGCCCATCATCAGGACCCCTTAGCACCTGGCTCCAGCCTGAGCCCGGACCATTACGAACACACGTCTGTGGGTGCCTATGGGCTGTACTCGGGGCCACTGGGGCAGCACACACGGAGGCCCAAGCTGCAGCACTCAACCTCCATCCTGCGCAAGCAGGCCGAGGAGGAGGCCATCAAGCGCTCACGTTCCCTCTCTGAGAGCTATGAGCTCTCCTCGGACTTGCAGGACAAGCAGGTAGGTGGGGCTTGTCTCTTGGGAACGGGCAGCAGGCTTCATGGGAGAGACCCAGCTGGGGCTGTCTTCTTGTTGCTAGTCTTTGAGCCTCCTCTGAGAAGTGTGTGTCCTTGTGAGTATCTGTGAACTAGGCGTCATTGTGACTGTCAGGTGAGCACACATTGACTGGATCTCCTGCCTGTGTCCCATTGAATGTCCAGACAGGCGTTGGGTGGGTTCTGGCTGAGAGGGATTTTAGAATGGCCACAGTGAGTCTGAGGGACGAGAAAGAGCAGGCCTGGGCTAATGTGTGTGTTCTGGGGAAAGCCAGGTAGGAGGGTCTGAGAGAGGCTTTGATGACAAAACACAGAGCCTATGTCTGCCTTCCTGAGGTCCCTCTTTACTCCCTCCCCTGCAACTCCAGATTTGGGGAGCCTAACTTAGGCAAATAGGTTGCTGCTTGGTTTGTGAGATACGAAGTCGGCAGGAAAAATAGGCCCTTGCATCAGCTCTGGGCCTGAGCCTGAGCTGGTGGCCCTGGCATCATGGCCCCAGCATCATGGCCCTTACCCCCACCCCTGAAAGCTAACATAAGGGGCCCAGGATCTCAGGCTTGGGAGGGTGGAGAAGAGACGGCTTGCCTTTTATTGGCCCGGGGGGCTTACAGAGTTACACTAAAAAAATAACCTCTGCATACAGAATGTGGGAGTGAAGTCACCTTCAGGGTCTGGCCAGGCTTTGAAAAGTCAGTGTGAGCCGTATACACCCCCTACCCACCCACCTATTCCCCTCCCCTGTTCTGCTAAGATAGATGCTCTGCTCAGCCTGCTGCTCCCTCTCTAATGGACCCCAGATAACTAGTGTTTCCCATGTTTGGGGGAGCTGGCATCCCTGAGGTGGTAGGATGGCTCATGGAGCTGGGAAAGCTCTTACTTTCCAGAAAGGTGAACAGACTACCAACTGGCAAGTGAGGAACCAGTACCCATACTTGGTTGTGTGAGGCTATGAGATATTTCCCCTAGCCCCTCTCCCCTGACATGAGCATCTATTTGGCTTTATTATAGTGACATCTATGCTTTTCTGTCTATTCTCCACGACAGACTCTTTGATTCTCTTTAATTTTTATTGATTTTTAAAGAGAGAAGAAAAGAGAGGAAGAAAGAAATAGAAACACTGATGTGAGAGCAGAACATCCATCAGCTGCCTCCTATATGTCCCCAACCGGAGAATGAACCCCCATCCTTTTGGTATATGGGACAATGCTCAACCAACTGAGCCACCCCAGCTAGGCTAACTCTTTGTTGTATCTTTTTTTACTTAACATGTTAAGCACCATGTCAGTCACCAGTGACTGACACTATACTTTCTGTCTGGACCTCGTCAGTCACTGGTGACTGACAGCATACTTTTCCTTCAGGCTGTGTCAGTCACTGTTGACTGACGATATATAATTTAATAATTCTTGAGTCCGGAGAGAGAACCCAAGATGGTAGCATAGGTAAACGCCTACACTGCTGCCTCGCACAACAATTTCAAAACTACAACTAAAAGACAGAACGGACATCATCCAGAACCACAGGAAAGCTGGCCGAGTATAAGTTCTACAACTAGAAGGAAAGAGAGGGGCTCACAGAAACCCAGAGGAGCTGCAAAAAGCTGAGGTACAGAGATGTGCACGCTGAGAGAGCGGGTGCCCGAGTACCTGGCTGGCTTTCTCTAGCGGGAGGGAAACGGAGACTCCCAACGGCATTGAACCCCTTATCCTACAACACTAAACCCCAGATCCAGCCGAAATTCATACGGGGTGAGTTTGGACTGTGAAAAGGGAGAAGTGCACGGAAATATAGGGGAGTCGCAAAAGATAGGAGGTCTGGTCTTGCATGTGCACGGCGCTGCGCGGAGGACAGATTGCTGATTGTGCTGCTGGCTTTCGCGAGTGGGCGGGGAGACAGACCCTCCCAACTGTGCCATTTCTGAGTCCACTGGGCCCCTGTTTCAGGCGAAACCCTGGAGATCTAGACTCGTGTGGTCCTGGTGCGCAGGGGAGCTAGAAAGGCAGGGGTCTAGAGGCACTGCGGGGGCGCGCGCACAAAGACCGCTCCAGCGATTACCCAGTCACGTGAGACTTGGGGGCTGTGGAGGGCGGGGCCGACTGGAAGGCAAGGTGGTCCCTTAAGCCCTGAGACTCCACCCATCCCAAGCTCAACAGAGTCTTCTGCAGTTTTGCAAGTACAGAAGTTTCCCCGACATAGTGAAAATGCCAAGATAAGGGAAGGGATCACAAGCAAAAGAAATGGAGGAAAAAAAACGACTGGATATAGAGTTCAAAACCACGCTTATAAGGTTTTGTAAGAATATGCTAAAAAAGATGGATAAGTTTATCAAGTCCCAAGAAGAGATGCAAAAGGACCAACTAGAGATGCTAGAGATGATGCATAAATTTAGCGAGTCCCAAGAGGAGATGAAAAAGGACCAACTAGAAACACTGACTGAAATAAAAAATATTATACAGAGTCCTAACAGCAGACTAGAGAAAGGCAAGAATCAAGTCAAAAATTTGAAATATAAAGAATCAGAAAACACTCAACTGGAAAAGTGAGAAGAGAAAAGAATCCAAAAATGTGAATATAATGTAAGGAGCCTCTGGGACAGCTTCAAGCATACCAACATCAGAATTGTGGGGGTGCCAGAAGAAGAGAGAGAGCAAGATACTGAAAACCTATTTCAAGAAATAATGACTGAAAACTTCCCACATCTGGTGAAAGAAATAGACTTACAAGTCCAGGAAGCACATAGAACCCCATACAAAAGGAATCCAAAGAGGACCACACCAAGACACATCATCATTAAAATACCAAGAGCAAAAGACAAAGAGAGAATATTAAAAGCAGCAAGAGAAAAACAGTTCATTACCTACAAGGGAGCACCCATACGACTCTCAGCTGATTTCTCAACAGAAACGATGCAGGCCAGACGGAGTGGCAAGAAATATTCAACGTGATGAATAGCAAGAACCTACAACCAAGAATAATCTATCCAGCAAGGCTAACATTCAGAATTGAAGGGCAGATAAAGAGCTTCACAGATAAGAAAAAGCTAAAGGAGTTCATCAACTCCAAACCAGTATTATATGAAATGCTGAAGGGTATGCTTTTAGAAGAGGAAGAAGAAAAAGGTAAAAGCCAAAAAATTATGAACAACAAATACATATCTATCAACAAGTGAATCTAAAAGTTAAGTGAATTAAAAATTTGATCAACAGAATAAACTGGTGAATATGATAGAATCAGGAGCACAGAAAGGGAGTGGACTGATCATTCTCAGTGGGGAAGGAGTGAGGGGTGTACAGGGAGAGACTGGACAAAAATCATACACCTATGGATGAGATCAATGGGAGGGAGGTAAGGGCAGAGGGAGGGGTGGGAGCTGGGTGGAGGGGTGCTATGGAGGGGAAAAAAGAGAAAGAAATGTAATAATCTGAATAATAAAGATTTAATTAAAAAAATAATTCTTTATTGTTGTAAGTATTACATATGTCCCGCTTTTCCCCCCATTAACCACCCTCCCTCTAGCCTACCCCCTTCCATTCCCTGCCCCCGGCCTTCAGCACTCTATCATCTGTGACAATGGGTTATATATATATGTATACCAGGTCTTTGGTTGATTACCTCCCTAATCATCCACCTCCCCTGCCTTCTCTCTGAGATTCCCCATTTTTTTCCATGCTTCCACACCTCTGTATCCACTCCGTTCATCAGTTTATTTTGTTATTTAGATTCCACATAGGAGTGCAATTATGTGATACTTGTCATTCACTGTCTGGCTTATTTCACTTAGCATGATGCTCTCCAGGTCTCACCATGCTGCTTCACGGGGTAAGAGATTTTCCTTTTTTACTGCTGCATAGTATTCCCTGGTATAAATGTACCACAGTTTTTTTATCCACTCTTCTACTGATGGGCACTTGGGCTGTTTCCAGATCTTAGCTATTGTAAATTGTGCTTCTGTGGACATAGGGGTGCATACATTCCTTCTGATTGGTGCTTCGGGCTTCTTAGCACATATTCTTAGCAGTGGGGTCACTGGATCAAATGGCAGTTCCATATTTAATTTTTTGAGGAATCTCCATAGTGTTTTCCATAGTGGCTGTACCAGTCTGCATTCCTAGCAGCAGTATACTAGGGTTCCCTTTTCTCCACATCCTTGCCAGCACTTGTCATTTGTTGATTTCTTGATGGTAGCCATTCTGACAGGTGTGAGATGGTACCTTATTGTTATTTTGATTTGCATCTCTCTGATGATTAGTGACTTCGAGCATTTTTTCATCTGTATGTCATCTTTGGATAAGTGTCCATTTAGGTTGTTTGCCCATTATTTGTCTTTGTTTTGTTAAGCTGTATGAGTTCCTTATATATTTTGGATATTAACCTTTTGTCAGATGTATTATTGTCAAATATGTTTTCCCATACAGTGGGCTCTCTCTTTGTTTGATTGCTGGTTTCTTTTGTTCTATTGAAGCTTTTAATTTTGATGTAGCCCCATTTGTTTATTTTCTCCTTAGTTTCCTTTGCTCTAGGAGATGTATCTGTAAACATATTGCTACGAGAGATGTCTGAAATTTTGCAGCCTGTGGGTTTTTCTCGGATTTTTATGGTTTCACCATTTACATTTAAGTCTTTTACCCATTTTGAGTTTATTTTTCTGTATAGTGTAAGTTGGTGGTCTCGTTTCTTTTTCTTTCCTTGTTTTTTTTCTTTTCGCATGTATCTGTCCAATTTTCCCAACACCATTTATTGAAGAGACTCTCTTAACTCCATTGTATGCTCTTGCCTGCATTGTCAAATATTAATTGAGTGAAACAGTATGGGTCAATGTCTGGGTTCTCTGTTCTGCTCCATTGATCTTTATGCCTGTTCTTGTGTCAGTACCAGACTGTTTTGAATTTTTGGTACAATGGTAAATGAGATTGTTTGTTTAGTTTCTCTCTCTGAGAATTTATTATTGGTATATAAAAAAGTCATAGATTTTTGATTGTTGATTTTGTATCCTGCTACATTGCCAAATTCATTTATTAAATCTCGTAGTTTTTGATGGAGTCTTTAGGGTTTTCTATGTACAGTATCATGTCATCTGTGAATAATGAGAGTTTTACTTCCTCCTTTCCAGCTTTGATGCCTTTTCTTTCTTCTAATCTGATCATTGTTGGCTAAGACTTCTAGTACTATATTGAATAAGAGTGGTGAGAGCAGACATTCCTGTTCTTAGGGGAAATGCTTTTAGTTTTTGCCCATTGAGTATGATGTTGACTGTAGGTTAGTCATTTGTGGCCTTTATCATGTTGAGATATGCTCCCTCTATTTCGCCTCTGCTGAGAGTTTTTATCAAAAATGGGTGTTGGATTTTGTTGTATCTTTTTCTGCATCTATGGATAAGGTCATGTGATTTTTGTCTTTCAATTTGTTTATGTTATATATAATGTTTACTGATTTGAAAATATTGTACCAGCTTTGCATGCCTGGAATAAATTCCACTTGGTTGTGGGGTATGATCCATTAATGTATTAGTGGATATGATTTGCTAATATTTTGTTAAGGATTTTAGCATCAGGAATATTGGCTTGTAACTCTCTTCATAGAGTCTTTATCTGGTTTTGGATAATGCTAGCCTCATAAAAAGAGCTTGAAAGTGTTCCTTTTTCTTGGATTTTTTTTTTTTAATAGTTTGAGGAGTAGCTGTTAGTTCTTTTTTGAATGTTTGGTAAAACTCCCCCATGAAGCTGTGTGGACCAGGGCTTTTAATGGATAGGAGGTGTTTTGTATGTTTGTTTGTTTGTTTGTTTGTTTTTTACTGCTTCTATTTCATCAGTTGTTATTGACATAGTCAGGTTTTCTGATTCCTCCTAATTCAGTTTTGGGAGTTTGTATTTTTCTAGGAATTTATCCATTTCATCCACATTGTCCAGCTTGTTGGCATATAGTTGTTCATAGTATTTTCCTACAATCATTTGTATTTCTGTGGTGTCAGTGGTTAATTCTCCAGTTTCATTTCTGATTTTATTTATTTGGGTCCTCTCTGTTTCTTTTAAAAAATGTTTATAGTTTTATTTAATGAGTATTGAGTTTGTTGAAGAAAACATGGGATTTCTATCAATTAATAGTAAGAAAGATTACATATAACCTTGTCAACAAAAATCTTCTCTTTGTAGATACAAATTCATGAATATGCCTAAACTGGCAGTGCCTGTAGTTCATTTTTTATGGCTAGAGTCGCCGTTTTACAAACAAACCTCTTTTTTATGGAAAAAGGTTTAAGGTTTCAGAATATGTTTGGTGTATATTTCCTGATACCAGAAGAGCATAAGGAGAATTATGCTCTTCTGGTATCAGGAAATATACATGCCAAATAACATGCACTTGCAGCTGCAGGGCATTGTACAGGGGCAGTCCTCTACTCTCGAATTAAATACAGGGAGAAATGAAGATGGTGGCATAGGTGAACAACTAAACTGCTGCCTACCACAACAATTTCAAAACTACAACTAAAAGACAGAACGAACATCATCCAGAACCACAGGAAAGCTGGCTGAGTGGAAATTCTACAACTAGAAGGAAAGAGAGGGGCTCACGGAGACTCAGAAGAGCTGCAAAAAGCCGAGGTACAAAGACACAGGCATGGAGAAAATGGGCGGCAGTGTCCCTGGCTGGCTTCCTCTAATGGGAGGGAGATGTAAACTCCCAACTGCACTGAACCCCAGCTCTGGGCAAGACTCATATGGGAGGAGTCTGGACTGTCATGAAAAGGGAGGAGTGCACATAAACTTAGGGGAGCCATGAAAAAGCAGAGGTCTGGAGGCGTGCACACCACTGCACACAGAGAGGACTGACTGCTGATTGTGTCGCTGGCTTTCTCTAACAGGAAGGAAACAGAACCTCCCAACGGTGCTGAACTCCACTTCCAACTACACTGAACACCAGTTTCCAGCGAGACCCTGGGGACCCAGACTCATACAGATCCCTGGAGCGCATGGGAACAGGAAAGGCCGGGGTCTGGAGGCATGCACGTGCCCACGGAGAGGGCTGCAGCAATTACTGAGGGACCCTTGAAACCCAGGGGCCACGTAGAGCAAGGCTGTCTGCTTAACCCTGAGACTCCACCCCATCCAAGCTCAACAGAGAGGCTTTTGCAATTTTGCAAGTCTTGGTGTATCAAAAGGCTGACTCCAGCACAGTTCTGCCAGCATAGTGAAAACACAGAGACAAAGGAACAGATCACAAATGAAAGAAATGGAGGAAACAAATGACTGGGTATAGAGTTTGAAACCATAATTATTAGGTTATTCAAGAATTTCCTAGAAAAGATGGATAAATTTAGCGCAACCCTAGAGGAGATGAAAAAGGACCAACTAGAAATTAAACATACACTGACTGAAATAAAAACTATTATACAGAGACCTAAGAGCAGACTAGAGGAATGCAGGAATCAAGTCAAAGATTTGAAATACAAAGAAGCAGAAAATGCTCCACTGGGAAAGCAAAATGAAAAAAGAATCTAAAAATGTGAAGATAGTGTAAGGAGCTTCTGGTACAACTTCAAGCGTACCAACATCAGAATTATGGGGGTACCTGAAGAAGAGAGAGCAAGAAATAATGACTGAAAAATTCAACACCTGGTGAAAGGAATAGACTTACAAGTCTAGGAAGTGCACAGAACCGCAAATAGAAAGAATCCAAAGAGGACCACGCCAAGATACATCATAATTAAAATACCAAGAGCAAAAGACAAAGAGAGAATATTTTTTTAAAATATATTTTATTGATTTTTTTACAGAGAGGAAGGGAGAGGTATAGAGAGTTAGAAACATCAATGAGAGAGAGACATTGATCAGCTGCCTCCTGCATGATCCCATTGGGGATGTGCCTGCAACCAAGGTACATGCCTGTAACTGGAATTGAACCTGTGACTCATCACTATCCATTGAGCCAAACCAGTTTTGGCCAAAGAGAGAATATTAAAAGCAGAAAGAGAAAATACAGTTAATTACCTACAAGGGAGCACCCATACGATTGTCAGCTGATTTCTCAACAGAAACTATGCAGACCAGACGGGAGAGGCAAGAAATATTCAAAGTGATAAATAGCAAGAACCTACAACCAAGATTACTCTACCCAGCAAAGCTATCATTCAGAATTGAAGGGCAGATAAAGAGTTTCACAGAGAAAAAAAAGCTAAAGGAGTTCATCACCACCAAACCAGTATTATATAAAAGGCTGAAAGCTACTATTGGAGAAGGAGGAGGAGGAGGAGGAGGAGGAGGAGGAGGAGGAGAGGAAGAAGAAGGAGGGGGAGGAAGATTCACTTGTTGATAGATATGTATTTCTTGTTCATAATTTTTATCTTTATTTTTTTCTTCATGTTTCTCTTCTTAGAGTCCCTTTCAGCATGTCAGATAGTACTAGTTTCATGGTGATGAGCTCCTTTAGCTTTTTCTTATCTGTGAAGTTCTTTATCTGCCCTTCAATTCTGAATGATAGCTTTGCTGGATAGAGTAATCTTGGTTATAGTCCTTGCTATTCATCACTTTGAATATTTCTTGCCACTCCCATCTGACCTGCAATGTTTCTGTTGAGAAATCAGCTGACAATCATATGGGTGCTCCCTTGTAGGTAATTAACTGTTTTTCTCTTGCTGTTTTAGTATTCTCTCTTTTTCTTTTGTTCTTGATATTTTAATTATGATGTGTCTTGGTGTGATCCTATTTGGATTCCTTTTGTTTTGGATTCTGCGCACTTCTTGGATTTGTAAGTCTATTTCTTTCATGGGGGGGGGTTCAGTCATCATTTCTTCAAATAGGTTTTCAGTATCTTGCTCTCTGTCTTCTGACACCCTCATAATTCTGATGTTGGTACGCTTGAAGTTGTCCCAAAGGCTCCTTACACTATCTTCAAATTTTTGGATTTTTTTTTTTCTTATTCCAATGGAGTGTTTTCTGCTGCTGTGTATTTCACATCTTTGACTTGATTTCTGCATTCCTCTAGTCTGCTGTTAGGTCTCTGTATAATATTTTTTATTTCAGTCAGTGTATGTTTAACTTCTAGTTGGTCTTTTTTCATCTCTAGTTGATCCTTCTTCATCTCCTGTTGGGTCTTGCTAATTTTATCCATCTTTTCTAGGAAATTCTTGAAAAACCTTATAACCGTGGTTTTGAACGCTATATGCAGTCATTTGTTTTCCTCCATTTCTTTCATTTGTGATTTGTTCTTTTGTCTCTGTGTTTTCAGTATGCTGGGAAAACTTCTGTGCTGGAGTCAGACTTATGATACAGGACTTGCAAAATTGCAAAAGCCTCTCTGTTGAGCTTGGATGGGGTGGAGTCTCAGGGCTGAGCAGACAGCCTTGGTTTCCTGTCAGCCCAGCCCTACTTGGCCCCTGGCTCTGTGTCCTTTGGTAATCACTGCAGCCCTCTCTGTGTGCACGCAAACACCTTCAGAATTTCTGCCTTTCCAGGGACCCAGGGTCTCGCTCAAAACTGGAGTTCAGCACAGTTGGGAGATTCTATCTCTCTCTTGCTAGAGAAAGGCAGAGGCACAATCATCAGTTCGCCCTCTTTGCGTGCAGTGGTGTGTGCATCTCCAGACCTCTGATTTTTTGCAGCTCCCCTAAGTTTCCATGCACTCCTCTCTTTTCACGACAGTCCAGACTCTTCCCGTATGAGTCTTGCCCAGAGCTGAGGTTCAGTGCAGTTGGTAGTGGGGTTCAGTGCAGTTGGGAGTTTCTGTCTCCCTCCTGCTAGCGGAAGCCAGCCATGCCCTCTGCTGCCCATCCTCGCCACATGCATGACTCTGTGCCAAGGCTTTTTACAATTCTTCTGAGTATCTGTGAGCCACTTTCTTTCCTTCTAGTTGTAGAATTTCCACTCAGCCTGCTTTCCTGTGGTTCTAGATGATGTCTGTTATATCGTTTGGTTATACTTTTGAAATTGTTGTGCTAGGCAGCAGTTTAGGTGTGTTTATCTATGCAGCCATCTTGGTTTCTCTCCATTTTTAGTTTTTTGAGAAAACTCCATACTGTTCTCTACAGTGGCTGCGGCAGTCTGCATTTTTACCAGCAGTGCACGAGGGTTCCTTTTTCTCCACATCCTCATCACCACTTGTCATTTGTTGATTTGTTGATGATTGTCATTCTGACAGGTGTGAAACGGTATCGCATTGTCATATTGATTTGTATCTCTCAGATAATTAGTGACTTTGAGCATGTTTCATGTGTCTCTTGGCCTTCCTTCTGTCTTCTTTCCAAAAGATTCTATTTAGGTCCATTGCCCATGTTTTTATTGGATCATTTATCTTCCTTTTATTGCGTTGTATAAGTGGCTGTAGATGTTGGATATTAAACCATTATCAGTGATAACACTTGCAAATATGTTGTCCCATACAGTGGGCTTTCTTGTTTTGTTGATGATTTCTTTTCCTGTGGGGGGAAAAAAAAAGCTTTTCATTTTGATGTAGATGCATTTGTTTATTTTCTCTTTAACTTTCATTGCCCTAGGAGCAGTATCAGTGAAGAAGTTCCTTCTGCATATGTCTGAGATATTGCTGCCTGTGGATTCCTCTCATATTTTTAGGATTTCGTGTCTTATGTTTAAGTCCTGTATCCATTTTGAGTTTATTTTTGTGTATGGTGTAACTTGGTCTAGTTTCATTTCTTTTGCATGTATCTGTCCAATTTTCCCAACACCATTTATTGAAGAGACTGTCTTGACTCCATTGTATATTCATGCATTCTTTGTCAAATATTAATTGAGCATAGTGGTTTGGGTCGATATCTGGATTCTCTATTCTATTTCATTGGTCTATATGTCTATTCTTGTGCTCGTACCAGACTGTTTTGAGAACAGTGGCTTTGTAATACAGCTTGAAATCTGGTATTGAGATCCCATCTACTTTATTTTTCTTTCTCAGGATTGCTGTGGATATTCCGGATCTTTTTTTATTCCAGATGAAATTTTGGAAAGTTCTTTCTAGGTCTGTGATATATGCTGTTAGTATTTTAATGGGTAGTGCATTGAGTCTATACATTGCTTGGGAAAGTATAGACATTTTAATGATGTTGATTCTCCCAATCCATGAACATGGTATGCTCTTCCATCTGTTTACACCTTCCTCTGTCTCTTTTCTTGGTGTCCTGTAGTTTTCCACGTATAGGTCTTTTATTTGCTTAGTTAAGTTTATTGCTAGTTGTCTTACTTTTTTTGGTGCAGTGGTAAATGGGATTGCTTTTTTAGTCTCTCTTCCTATACATTCACAATTGGTGTATAGAAATGTCATAGATTTCTTGGAATTAATTTTGTATCCTGCTACATTGCCAAATTCATTTATTAAGTCTATTAGTTTTTTGTTGGAGTCTTTTAGATTTTTTTATGTACAGTATCATGTCATCTGCAAATAAGGACAGCTTTACTTCTTTTCCAATTTGGATGCCTTTTATTTCTTCTTCTTGTCTAATTGAAATGGCTAATAGTCTCAGTACTATGTTGAACAGGAGTGGTGAGAGTGGGCATCCCTGTCTTGTTCCTGTTCTTAGGGGAAATGGTTTTAGTTTTTGCCCATTGAGTATGATATTAGCTGTGGGTTTATCATATATGGCTTTTATTATGTTGAGCTGTGATCCTTATATTCACACCTTGTTTAGAGTTTTTATCAGAAATGATGTTGGATTTTGTCAAATGCTTTTTCTGTATCAATTAATATGACTATGTGATTTTTATCTCTCAGTTTGTTTATGTGAAGTATCACGTTTATTGATTTGCATATATTGTACCATCCTTGAATTTCTGGGAAAATCCTACTTGTTCATGGTATATGATCTTTCTGATGTACTGCTGCTAGACCCGATTTGCTAGAATTTTGTTGAGGATTTTGGCATCTATGTTTATGGGGGATATTGACCTATAACTTTCTTTCGTTATGTTGTCTTTATCTGATTTTGGTATTAGGGTGATGCTGGCTTCATAGAAGGAACTTGGAAGTGTTCATTCTTCTTGAATTTTTCTGAACAGACTGAGGATACGTTTTAATTCTTCCTTGAATGTTTGGTAAAACTCCCCTGTGTAGCCATCTGGTTCTGGGCTTTTGTGTGCTGGAAGCTTTTTGATGTCTGCTTCAATTTGTACCATAGTTATTGGTCTAGTGAGATGTTTAGATTCTTCCTGATTCAGTTTTGGAAGGTTATATTTTTCTAGGAATATGTCCAGTTCCTCCAGATTGCCCAGTTTGTTGGAATTGAGTTGTTCATAATAATTTTTAATAATCCTTTGTAATTCTGTTGGGGTCTGTTATTATTGCACCTCTTTCATTTCTGATTTTGTTTATTTTATCTTCTATCTTTGCTTCTTGGTGAGACTAGCTAGAGTTTCATCAATCTTGTTTATCCTTTCAAATAACCAGCTCTTAGTTTTGTTGATCTTTTATATTGTTTCTTTGGTCTCTATGTCATTTATCTCTGCTTTGATCTTTATTCTTTCCTTCCTTCTGCTTATACTGGATTTTCTTGTTGCCCTCTTTCTAATTCTTTGAGTTATAGAATTAGGTAATTTATTACCATTGTTTCTTTTTTGCAGTAGGCTTCCAGAGCTATGAACTTCTTTCTCAAGTCTGCTTTCACTGTATTTCATAGATTTTGGATTGTTGTGTTTTTATTGTCATTTGTTGTTATGATGTTTTCTTTTATTTCATCTTTGATCTCTCTGATTACCCAGTCATTTTTTAAAAAAATATAATTTATTGATTTTTTACAGAGAGGAAGGGAGAGGGATAGAGAGTTAGAAACATCTATGAGAGAGACATTGATCAGCTGCCTCCTGCACGCCCCCTACTGGGGATGTGCCCACAACCAGATTACATGCCATTGACCGGAATCAAACCTGGGACCTTTTGATCCACAGGTCGATGCTCTATCCACTGAGCCAAACCGGTTTAGGCACCCAGTCATTTTTTAATTGCCTGCTGTTTAGTCTCCATGTGTTTGATTTCTTTGCATTGTTTTTATTGTAGTTGATTTCCAGTATTATGCCACTGTGATCTGAGAAGATGCTTGATGTGATTTCTATCTTCTTGAATTTGAAGAGACTTTGCCTATGACCCAACATATGGTCTCTCTTTGAAAATGACTCATGTGCATTTGAGAAGAATGTATATTCTGTGGCTTTGGAGTGAAATGTTCTGAAAATGTCAATTAATTCTATCTGAGTGCTGATTGTGCCACTGGCCTTCTCTAGCGGGAGGAAGACCAAACTTCCCAATTAAATCAAGACTTAACTAAATTGTCTCTCTTTTCCTGGTGTCTGCTTATGTATTTCTCTCTCTCCTACGTTAATTTAAAGGCACAAATTAGAGAATCCTCGCACAACAACTTCAGATTAATTGACATCTTTAATTAATTCAATTGAGTCATTTAGGATTAATGTTTTTTGTTGATTTTATGTTTAGATGATTTGCCCAATGGTGACAGTGGGGTATTAAAGTCTCCTACTATGATTTTATTACGGTGAATCTCTCCCTTGATATCTTCCAGTAATTTTGTTTTGTTTTATATTGGGGTGCTCCTGTATTGGGTGTGTATATGTTTACCAGAGTAATTTCTTCTTGTTGTGTTGCCCTCTTTAGTATTAAGAAGTGCCTTCCTTATCTCTTCTTATGTCCTTTACTTTTAGATCTAATTTGTCACATATAAGTATGCTACTCTAGCTTTTTTTTTTTTTTCATTTCCATTTGCCTGAAAACTTATTTTCCATCTCCTCATCCTCATTCTTGTGTGTGTCTTTTTTTCTGAGGTGGGTTTCTTGTAGGCAGCAGATATATGGGTCCTGTTTTCTTATCTATTCCGTTACCCTGTGTTTTTTTTATTGGAGCATTTAATCCATTTACATTTAAAGTTATTGATAGGTACTTATTTGTCGCCATTTTTATTCTTTAACGCTATCTTCATTCTTCACTTCCTATTTCTGTGTTTTACAGCAGATCCTTTACCATTTCTTGCATTGCTGGTTTGGTGGTAATAAATTCCCTTTTTTTTTTTTTTTTGGTCTGTGAAGCTCTTGATTTCACCTTCAATTTTGATTGATAGCCTTGCTAGGTACAGTATTCTTGGATTCAGAATCTTCCTTAGCATAACTTTGTATATTTCATTCCAGTCCATTCTGGCCTGATGAGTTTCTGTTGAGAAATCAGCCACCAGTCTGATGGGGATTCCTTTGTAGGTAACTTTCTGTCTCTCTCTGGCTGCTTTTAAGATTCTTACATTGTCGTTGGTGTTTGCCATGTTAATTATAATGTGCCTTAGCATCAGTCTTTTGAGGTTTATTTTGCTTGAGACTCTGTGAGCTTCTTGGATTTGTGTGGGTTTTTCTTCCCTATATCAGGGAAGTTTTCTGTCATTATTTCTTCAAACAGGTTTTCTATTCCTTGCTCAGTTTTCTCTACTTCTGGAACCCCTATTATGCAGATGTTTTGTTTTGTGTTGTCCCAAAATTCCCTTAGGCTCTCTTCCTGCTTTTTAATTTGTTTTCTAGAAACTCTTCTACTTGGGTATTTTTTTCCTACCTTGTCTTCTAGCTCACTGATGCAGTCATCTGCTTCTTCTAGTCTACTTTTGATGCTTTCTATTGAGTTTTTTATAGCAGCTATATCGTTCTTCATTTCTTCTTGGTTCTTCTTCATTTCCTCTTGGGTCTTACTCACATTCTCGAATTTGCCTTCCATTCTTTTCTGCCACCTTATGACCATTTCTCTGAATTCTTTCTCTGGCAGGTTGCTTGCTTCCATTTTGTATACTTCCTTTTCTGGTGTTGCCTGTTTTTCTTTCATATATGGGCTATTTCTTTGTCTCCCCATCGTCTCTCTTTTTTGGGTGTCTGGTTATGTAGTTCTCTCTCTTCTACGTTGATTTAAAGGCACAAAGTAGATAATCCAAGATGGCGTCATGGGTGAACCCCTAATCTGCTGCCTCACACAATAATTTCAAAACTACTGCTAAAAGACAAAATGGAGATCATCCAAAAAAGGAAAGCTGGCTGATTGGAAATCCTACAACTAGAAGGAAAGAGAGGGGTTTCCAGAGACATAGAGGAAGTGCAAGAAGCTGAGGAACAGAGATATGCACGTGGAAAGGAGGGGTGGTGGAACGCTTGGCTGGCTTCATCTAGTGGGAGGGAGATAGAAACTCTCAACTGCACTAAACCCCAGTTCCAACTGCACCAAATCCCAGTTCTGGGCGGTACTCATATGGGAGGAGTCTCAACTGTCAGAAAAAGCAAGGAGTACATGGAAAATCAGGGGAGCTATAAAATGCATAGGTCTGGAGACACACATGCCAGGGCGCAGAGAAGACTGAGTGCTGATTGTGCTGCTGGCTTTCTCTAGAAGAAGGAAGACGAAACCTCTCAACTGCGCTGAACTCCACTTCCGACTTCAATGAACCCAGTTTTGGATGAGACCCTGGGCACCCCGACTTATATGGGTCTCCAGAGCACATAGAACTCAAGGGAGATCCGAAAGGCAGAGGTCTTAAGGTGCATGAGTGTGAGTGCACATAGAGATGGCTGCAGTGATTACCGAGGCTCACTGAGACCCAGGGGTCTCATAGGGCAGGGCTGGTTAGAAGCCAAGGCTGTCTGCTCATCCCTGAGACTCTGTCCCATCCAAGCCTAGCACAAAGGCTTTTGCAGTTTTGCAAGTCTTGTATCATAA
This sequence comes from Lasiurus borealis, assembly GCA_004026805.1. Lineage (NCBI taxonomy): Eukaryota > Metazoa > Chordata > Mammalia > Chiroptera > Vespertilionidae > Lasiurus > Lasiurus borealis. Next base: position 3,628 of record PVJN01004247.1, on the reverse strand, counting down.
GACTGACTCCAGCACAGACTTTCTCCTGGCGTTGACACAGCTGAGCCTCACAGCCAATTGGCCTAGGGTCACTTCCCCCCAGTGATACCAACAACAATCAAGACTTAACTACAACAAGGTTGTACACATAGTCCACAAAGGGCTGCACCAAGAGAGTCCACCTCACATAACTGGGGAGGCAGAGCTACTGGGCAATACAGGACATATAGCACACAAAGCTACTCTACCAACTCAGGGAAGCAGCAAAAATGCAGAGACAAAGGAACACAAATGAAAGAAATGGATGAAAACAAACAACTGGATATAAAGTTCAAAACCATGGTCATAAGGTTTTTGAAGAATTTCCTAGAAAACGTCGATAAATTTAATGAGACTCTCAAGGATATGATAAAGGACCATCTAGAAATTCAGCATATAAATCTAGATTGATATGATAAATATGGATGAGCAAGTTTTCCCTTTTGGACTAATTATAAAATCTTATGTGGCAAATAGTATCTTAATTGTCAATATTTTTATTAGTTGTTTAGATATATAAAAAGAAAAACTAATATTTTACCAAGTGATATCTTTCATAAATGGGAGTTTCTAAGAATTTCTGTGTTGGGAAATATCTGTGTTAGTATTTTGTTTCCATATGAACCATCATTGTACAGACATCATCAGTCTGTATTACATAAACAAGAAGGATAGATTTAGCTTTTGACCTGGGGGTGGGAGGATTCCATTTTATTTTTATTTTTTTATTTAATAAATCTTCATTGTTCAAATTTTTTTTAAAAAGCAGCGAGCGAAAAACAGTTAATTACCTACAAGGGAGCACCCATATGATTGTCAGCTGATTTCTCAACAGAAACTATGCAGGCCAGACAGAAGTGTAGAGAAATAGTCTAAGTGATGAATAGCAAGAACCTACAACCAAGATTACTCTATCCAGCAAAGCTATCATTCAGAATTGAAGGGTAGATAAAGAGCTTCAAAGATAAGAAAACGCTAAAGGAGTTCATCAGTACCAAACCATTATTATATGAAATGCTGAAAGGGTCTCTTTAAGAAGAGGAGGAAGAAGAAGAAAGAGGTAAAGATAAAAATTATGAACAACAAATGCATATCTATCAACAAGTGAATCTAAAAATCAAGTGAATAAAAATCTAATGAACAAAATAAACTGGTGAATATAGTAGAATCAAGGGCATAGAAAGGGAGTGGACTGACAATTCTCATGGGGTAAGGGGAGAGGGGGGTGCAGGGAGAGACTGGACAAAAATCATACACCTACTGAGGACAGTAGGAGGGAGGTAAGGGCAGAGGTTAGGGTTGGAGCTGGGTGGAGGGGAGCTATGGGGGGAAAAGGAGGGACAATTGTAATAATCTGAACAATAAAGTTCTATTAAATTTTTAAAAATGAAAAAAAATAAAGGTGCAAAATACAACCTGTTGCAACGTACAAGGCAGTGAACAGAAATGTATTCATGATATTAATAGCCATAATTAAAGGTGATCATCAGAAAGAGACAAATCAGGAAATAGGAGAGAAAAAAGAAGAGAGAAAAGAAGAAAAAAAAGAAAGGAGTGACAAAATCAAATTGGTAGAAGGGAGAAAAAAGAAGAAATGAAAAAAAAGTAAGAGAGAAAAGAAAGAGAAGAAGAATAAATTATATGTAAGAGGAGAAAATTCCAATAGAATAACCACTAATCCCAACAAATGCCAGCAATAAGTACTTAGAGATTAATACAAACAACAACTAATATCAAGTGAGCTGAGGGAAAACAGAAGGACAGAAACAAAATACAAAACAAAAATAAGCAAAACCATCTCACAAAACATACAAAAATCAATATAATCAACATTCAAGCAAACAACAACAAAAGGACAGAGAGAAAAACAATTTTTGGATAGTGAAGACTGAGAAGAGAGAGGTGTATATGGACTTGGATCCGGGGATTGGAAATTAGATATATAAGAATGGTGAACTTTTTACAGGGAGTAAAAAGAAAGAATAGGGGAAATCTAAAATAGTAAAAGGGTAAGAGAAACAGGACAACAAAAGTGGAAGAGTTAGGAAGAGCATGATGGCATAAAGGTGGAGTTGAGATAGAAAAAAATGATACTAAAGGAAAGATGAAAATACAGTGGTACCTCGAGATAGGAGTTTAATTCGTTCCATAACCTTGCTCATATATCAAGTTGCTTGTATCTCAAAGCAAACTTCCCCAATGAAATCAATTGAAATGCCATTAATCCGTTCCAGCCCCCAAAATGCCACCCCATTTGTTCTTGTTACGTGTTTTTGAATAAGAAAAATGTATTTATAAATGACATATATTGTATAAAAACATAATGAAAGAGAATGTAAAGGAATAAACTGGTTTTATAAAGTGTATTTACCTACTCGTTACACTCTTAATGCTACACTTTATCCCTAAACTGAATGTAACTCAACTAATCTTTACTGAACTTAACTGCTACTGGTCTTTGCATTTTTGGCCGATTTAAAAAAAAACAAAAACGTGTCCAACGAGGTTTGCCTCTTCCTCCCTTTCAGAATGTTTCTGAAATGGATGAGGCAAGTTTCATTGAACAGCTCCGATGCACAACCAGTAGCAACTTTTTCGGGGTGTTTCTTTTCCGCGAAGTGTGACACACTCTCCCACATTCCTAAGATCTCCTTTATCTCACTGGTAGAGATCTCCTCCACCTCTGGCTCCTCCTCAAAACCAATTTCTTGGAGACCCTCTGCATGTTGCTGAGACAGCAACTCTTGTAACTCCTCCGTAGTGAGTTCCAGAGAGTGCTCCTCGAGGAGCTCATTCACGTCTCTCTCATCCACCTCCAGGCCCATGGATTTTCCCAGAGACACTATCTCCTCCTCCACTGGCACCTCAGGTTCGAATCCTTCGAAGATCCTTTCGGCTCCGGCCTCAGGCCACAACTTCTTCCATGCAGAGGTCAAAGTCCTCGTTGTAACACCCAGCCAGGCCTGATCAATAATTCTGAGGCATATCACGATGTTAAAGTGGTTTGGTTCTTCCCGAACTCTCGAAGGATGAGGTTTGGGTTCTCCGTCACCTCAAAGCAGCGCCGGAACAGGTGCTGGATGTACACCTTTTTAAAATTAGAAATCACCTCCTGATCCATGGGCTGCAGGATAGGAGTGGTGTTGGGAGGTAGGTAGACAACCTTTATAAACTTGAACTCTTCGAGGAGTTCATCTTCGAGGTTCGGTGGGTGAGCAGGAGCATTGTCGAGGACTAGGAGGGCTTGCATGGTTAGGTTGTTTTCCTGTAGATATTTCTTAACAGAAGGGCCGAAAACCAGGTTTACCCACTCCACAAAGAACTGCCTTGTGACCCATGCCTTTGGGTTTGCCCTCCACATAACTTGCAGTTTATCTTTTAAAATCTTATGTGACTTAAAGACTCTGGGTTTTGGAGCCAAGATGGCGGCATAGGTAAACACCTACACGGCTGCCTCGCACAACAATTTCGGAACTACAACTGAAGGACAGAACAGACATCATCCAGAACCACAGGAAAGCTGGCTGAGTGGGGGTTCTGCAGCTGGAGGGAAAGAGAGGGGTTCACAGACACCCAGAGGAACTGCAAAAAGCTGAGGTACGGAGACGCG